>JAOTRR010000056.1:14205004-14216902 GCA_028570945.1 Gogo arcuatus
ATGTCTTCAGTATTGTTCTACAATGTAGAAAATAGTCAAAATATAGAAAAACCTATAAATGAGTAGGTGTGTCCAAACTTTTGACTGGTACTGTACATGCAAAGAAGGGATTACCATTTGGCAGGATTTGGAGGTTGGAGTCCCAGACAGGATTAGCAATATCTCCAAGTTAGGTAGCATCTCCTTAGCATCTCTGAACTCTATTATTCCAAGTAAAATTGTTACTCATTTTAGTAATAAAATGAGATTATTTCATTATAAATGTTGTTGTCTTATATTAAATCCCCAGCAGTGCTGTGGAGTGCATGGGAGAGAGACTTAACTGTGTCTTTCTCAGAATATAAGTGGAATAAAATCATAGAGGCACACAAGTTTTTGTTATGAGGCTTGAGCTGTTGATTAGAAAAGTTCAAGATTCTAAATAGACATAAATAGACTCCTAGAAGTCTCATTCTATCTTGATCTCATTTTCTGATTAGGGGATTCCCTAGTGTACAAAAATTGACTACACTAACATAGTGATTCAAAAGGTTGCAGAGCAGTCAGTATAAGTCTGTATAAGTGACAGTATTATACAGACACAAGGCAAGAGGTGCCATTAATGCTCACGTCAAACCTCAGAATTGGGGGAAAAAATGCAATCTCAGTGACTTTGACCATGGCATGGTTGTTGGTACCAGACAGGCTGGGTTATATCTGGGATTTTCATGCACAACAGTCTTAAGAGTTTACAGAGAATGATGTGAAAAACAAAAAAAGGTCTAGTGAATGGCAGTTCTGTGGGTGGGAATACCTTGTTGATGACGGAGGTCAGAGGATGGCCAGCAGAACAGCTTCTAAGACCACATGGGGTTCCACTCCTATTAGTCCAGAACAGAAGTCTGAGGCTACAGTGGACACAGGCTCACCCAAACTGGACAGCTTAAGATCGGAAAAAACATCACCTGGTCTTTTTCTGAAACTGTCAGGTTTCAGTGAACCTGTGCTCACTGTAGCCTCAGATTCCTGTTCTTGCTGATAGGAGTGGAACCTGTGGTCTTCACATCATGCACTTTCGCAAGTCTTTCACACGTGATTACATAGTACTCACATAATCACACGTGAAAAATGTAGATGTGAAACGCAGTTTGAAATGCAAAGGTTGTATTTAAGAAAGAAGTTGAAAAATATAGAATTGAAAAATAGGCTATTTAATGTAGTTTATCATTATGTAACGGGGTAAATTCTCCTTCAGCCAGTCAGCAACAAAATGTGACCTTTTATGAATCAGATGCGGAATCAAGATTAGTTGTTCGTGATGATGCAGTTTGAAATGCACTTAACTGCTTCATGTTTTAATTCACTGTAAAATCGGTCTTGCCGATGCACATGCATTTATAACTAATGGGGTAGCTCGGCAGGAGCGGAATCTCTTTAAATATTTAAAGTTTTCAGTTATTTTACTTTTTAAGACTTTGCTGTAACTGGGTCTAATTAATGATGCTTCTTTCACACACTGAAAGTATGGGGCAGAATACATATCTCCATGTAGGTCATGTTAAGAGGATAATCTGGGTCTCAGAGACTAAGATATAGTATGGGATCAGGTTCTCAATGGACAAAGACTGGTGTCTGGCTAAGAGAGAAGCCTGTTTAGGATAATGGCCAAGAAAAAAGTGTGTTAGACAGCCACCATACAGAAATCACCATATTAGAGTTAACGTTCTTTGGCAGCTGATATGACAGACAACCCCATTCACTTAGTCTGACACTGTGCTTCACTCTTATTTTCAGGCACATGGTAAAACTCCGGGAGCTCAATGGTCTGGAGATCCTTCACTCAAGTATGAAATTGATCACATAAGCCCTTCCACTTCATGCGGACACACCCCCATGGGAGTTGGATTAGTACCCTGAAAATCACAACTAGAACAATCTTCCTGATCTTAAAGTGAGGATCATACACAGCACCAGGATTATCTTTATTACTCAGTTCTTTATTACTGTATTCATCTTAATCAAAAAAAAAAAAAAACACCTGACACTGGTGCACTAGATTACATGCACCCCAAAGGCAATTGCAGTTTCATTTTCCTCCCATCCCAAATGGCTGACTTTGCATGTCTTTTTGGTTTCATTGCATTTTCCTGTGTTTGTTTCCAAAATTGAGAAATAATAATAAAAAAAAGTCCTTTTTCTATATGGATTTTAATAATAAATAACTTTGGATATTTATTGTAAAGAATTGGAAAACCTGCACAGTATATGGAAATGCATAGGTATCCTGAAAACAAACAAACAAACCATGCCGGGAGTTAGGTAGAAAATATTTAATTTGATATCATTTCAGGCTTATGTAGCTATACTTGTAAGGAATCACTAATCAGGTCAGAACCTAGCTTACAAACCTGACATATATAGTATTATGTTCTTTGGTCTTTACATGGCATTACTAAATTTTAAATGACATTAAAGCTGATTATAAAAATTAAATGCGTTGCTGTTTGTAACTCCATGCCTGTAGTAAAATTTAACCAAACCTCAGGTTCAGTCAATTTGGGAACTGAAGAGCTCACGAGTAGACCTCTGAAAAAACTGGCAGGCAATGAATATATTTAATAATGGCTTATGTGTATACAGTCTTATCAGTGCAGTCTCATGCAAGCTTTGCAACAGCTGGGAAATAATAATACTTAGAAGTCACATGATAAAAGTGAGGAATTCTTCCCCTGATCCTTTTTGTTTTGCTCACATGTGGGTAATTTAATCAAAGTATAAATGAGCCAAGAGGAAGGCATAACTTTCATTTTGTTATTAGTCACACAAGGGAACAATAGACTGACTGGGATTATTATAACTGTGGTTATAAAAGCTTTGATTTGTTCTAGAAAAGATTTATGTTCTATTTTCCTAAAACAGTAGATTGGTAATTGTGGAGTTAAATCATACATATTTCTCATGGTTGAACATACAGGTAAGTTAATTGCTTTTTAAGGTAGTTGTTAAATTTATACTAAATGGTAATAAGGTATTGGGAGAAATCTTCAAATGCTGTAGAGTTGGGAAATAGATGAAGTAAGCTGGAAAAAAAGAAATGCAAATGCAACATAATTAAATATAAATGCGTTTTTTTTTTTATTTGCAACTTGACAGCTCTAGAATATTTACAGTGCTAGTTTATTCATTTAGGAAACCAGTGTTTTTAAAGAAACTGTTTCTCTAAAGCTAAAAATACTAATTGCACCACACTCTGTGTTTTTGCTTAAAGAAGTTAAAACTAAGGGTAAGGATTTGAAATGTCCTTGCAAACCGAAAGCACAGCTTTCAAAGCTGCTCTGCTGTCACAACACCAAAACATCCCAGATCACAACAGTCCAAAAGTCTCCTCTGAGAACAGTCCTCGTCTGAGGAAGCCTCGTCTGCCAGTAATCACTTCTCCTGGGACAGATTTATTCCATGCAGCACAGGAAAGGCCCTACACAACTGCCATAAACTCAATGAATAGTATTGTTGTACTGATGTAATTAGCACAAGAGGAGACAGGCTCATTCCAGTCTGGTTCATTCCCTGTGAGTGAAAATAATACATAAGTTCTGCAGTTTTGTAGTGGAGCAGATCTTCCATTGATCTCCAAGGAGAAAGGATACTCGTCACATACTGAATCAGCACAGGTTATTAATGGCATCATGGCAGCTGATGCTCATCCAACCAGATGCAGGGTAAAGATTGCTGCTTTGCTTCACACTCCACACTGAATCAAAGAGGCGTGGAGCCTATTGCTCTTTTGCTCACAAATAGCATCCCTGTGGTATCAGGCTCTGGTCCAACAATAATTGATAGCCTTGGAGAAGCAGACAGAATAGCAGGACAAAAAAAAGTGCAAATGAAAATGGGACTTTTAACCCTCTGAAAGTCACTGAGCACATTTTCAGTGAAATAAAATACCTTTGTACAAAAGTGCAACCCCATGATAACGTATCGGACAATTCTACTGAACAGAGCTGACCTACACACCAAGGGTAGTGCTTCTGTAGTTGAACTGGATGCCAGAGAGTCTTGAGAAGAATTAGAAAACAATCAGTTTGAGCAGAAAAGTATGCCTGCTCTAGGCTTAGTGACCCGTTGGAATGCTATCTCTGAGGTTGCATTACAAGGTTAAGGTTGGGTTCACCCGGCCAGGAAGCAGTTCATGAAACAGCAGAAAACAAAACACTCATCCTCAAGGATTACACAAGCATAAAATTCCATTTATGAGAAGCTCCATGCCTCACATTTTCCTGCCTTTTGAATGTTCACTCTCCAAGATTTCCCTGCATGAGCCTAATACATTTCCTTTGACACAGAAAAGCAAATAAAGGTTAAAGACACTTAATAAGATAGTTTGTAACCTCACCATGGACTCTGGACCTGTCGCAGTGAATCATGACTGTAAGAGATGAAAGTATAAGTGAACTGACAAGTCGTAACACATCAAGTGGAAATAGACAAGTGGGAGCAGATGTCCACTCACTTTCTCAGTCAGCTCACTCATCAAGAATTCTCCACTAGTAAAAGATGGAGGAGAATTTAAGTTTCAAAGACTCCTTGTAAATAACTTCAGAGAGAGGCTCTCAGTTTTAATCAAAGTTGAAAAGTTGAGTTCCATTCAGTCTGAAAACAATCTCCTTTTATGCCCTGAAAACATTTCATCCTACTGACAGCAATTCTTTCCATAAGCTTGATCACTGCTCTTAAGCTTACAGTGAAATAGAAAGTTATATCCTTATGAGAATGAGACCCCTGACATATTATCCCCAACAGATAACAGTACTGAGAGAGTGATAGCTGCATCTCAGAGTAGAAGTGATGCAACTGTGCATGATGAAAGGATTTAATGAGATCGACTCCAAGTTTGTCAATCATGCCTTCCAAAATGTACATCACAGTTTTGTCAGACAACCCTTATCAGTTGCGTGCATTACACAAACCTCATTCCATCCCACTTTGACAGAGATGCAGAACTTCAAACATCACTGGTGTTTGAAGGTCAAGCTGTCACTGAGTTGTCAGCCAGCCTCTGACTCCATCCCAGACGGCAACTGCAAAATCTTTCCTATCAAGTTCAATTCGCCATGCGCCATTTCCATCTGCCTGTGACTTTTAAAGAACACTCATTGATTTTGGCTTTAGGACTGATGACACCTACTCCTATATATATGTCTTCACTGGGAGTAAAAAAAAAGTGCAAGGCTTGACAGGTTTTCATCTTATGAATAAAAATAGAGAGGACTGCGCCTTTCTTCACGCTGAGCAGCTAATCAGAATCACAGAAACCTGGCCAGCAACAAGAGCAAGCTCAGTATCCACCTGCTTCTCAAGTTTACCAGGAGAGCAGCAAAATCAGACAAATTAAGTACTCCTATGAGTGTCCTTTTAATTATTGAACTACTGAAAACTACTGAACACCAAATGAACACATCTGTTTCATCAGCTGGTATTAATGGCCCCTCAGCCCCTCCTAATACCACTGCAGTTGGACAGACAATTAATCAGGTAGGTTTTCTCCATGCTACTTTATCCATCATAGCTGCTGCTTCAAGTGGCCTGCTATCACCATATTATGCAACACAAAATCAACCATTTTTAAGTATGCTGAAGGTACATCCACCTATCTAAATGCCTGACCTTCTATCATCAGAAAAAAAAAAATGTTGTGAAAGGATCTCATTACCAAGACCGTACTGTCATCTCATATTGAAGGGACATTCATGACCACACAGATAGAAACTTATGCAGCTGCAGAGATAAGAGCAACAGGGTTCCCTGAAACAGCTTTTTTGTTACCATCGTCAAAAGAAAAATAAAATCGCTTGTCTGATGTTACCTTCTGAGCCAAACCTTGTCAATTGAGTAAAAATCTGACCTTCCAGTGATCCAGACGACGATGAAGACTTCATCCCTGGATTTCTTCCCTGGAGAAATATGACATTTTATTTTCACTTATAAAACTGCATTATTCTCAGGGGTAGAAAGTAACAAAGTTCAACTTACAGTAGCTACTCAGTACAGTACTTGAGTACATAGTCCACTGTAATTGTACTTTTTAAAAATATCATTGAAATTAAACACTTTGTATAATTAAATCATAGTATTTGTTTTTTTTTTTTAATAAAATTTTCAACTTTGTTACATTTATTTTGATCACAGTTACATAGTAAAAATAAATAAATAATGTATTTAAATTGCTCAGGAAGTATTCATTGCAGCGAGGTGCAGCACATATCACATGAAGCGGCATGACTTGACCTTTCCAACAACGCTACATGCTTGTCTTATGCGACGAACTGTTAGCGAGAAAAATGATTTTGAATTTACATCAAATTTAATCATACAGTTGTAGTTATAGTCGTCACTGTATAGATATGAAACGTATATCACAAGAAAGAGCAGAAAAGGAGCTTTGTAATGATGCTAATCACTTTTGTGCAGTATTTGTACATACTCAGGTAATCACATTATAATGATAGATCAAATTTCTGCAAAGTAATATCTTTACTAATTTCTCCACCCATTTTCACTCTTCTGCTTCTTGGCTGAATAAGTCACTAAATCCATATCACTTCACAACAAATCATATATCACTATAAACAGCAGAACTTATCCTTTCCAATGACACTAGGTGTTTCTCTGTGCGACAAAGCGTTGTTGTTGAGTAATAAGGTTTTTATTCACACCAAATAAAACAATGACATTTATTTCCATTAGGCACTAAGCACATATTTTTGCAAATTGCTCATAGAGTCATAAAGTCATAGAGTATCCCACCATCATGGTTCTGATCTTGCCACATTCCAGAAAATCCAGATTCTCTACTGCCAGCATTTCATGGTGAGATACATAATTTCATAAGATGCTGTCTTATTTTCTTTGATATAAAGGTTAATATAAAAAAGTGCAAGTATATAATATCATATATCAAGTATAGAATATCATATTAAATGATGGAAGATCTCAATAGCCTAGACTGTTCTGAAAACAAACAAGATACAGCATGTAGGGCTAACCCTTATAATGACCATGATAAAAGCGCGATAAACGTTAGTAAAATTACCCTGAAAATAACTAAGGGTTCTTAGGGTTAAAAGACAATACGTGCAAAGTATTTTCATTGATTCAAAATTAAGGCATACCTGATGAAAGTCTACACTTCAGGCACCAAAAACACAATCAGCAGCAGAAATGTCTGAGACCGTGGAGACAGATGAGTGTTCCTTGTCCAATTTGTCAGGTATCCTCAGTTTTAAATGCTTCTAAGGAAACAGTTTAATAATGATCTGCAAATTATGCCAGCCAAAACCAGTAGAGATACCTGTATTTCACATCTAAACATCCAACATGTGGAAACATGTACAGGTAAACCTGCGTGAGCTAGACTAGCTAGCCAGATTGTTGATGTTTGATGTACAGTATGAAAGCTCTGTATTAAACTTAGTCACTTCTGATGTTTGGTAGTTATTGCCTGTCATGTTAAAAATATTTAAGTGCTGATACAGCCTCTAGGTAATGCTCAGGATAATGTGTAAGGGCTAGTTTTGCTAGATAACTACCTATGCTACGTAGGAAAATGTATGAATTATTATGAGCTAGCTAGCTCTAGCTAGCTGTAGCTAACTAAGTAGCCTAGCAAGCTACTGAAACCCCTAACGGCATTTGGCTAAGTTAGAACAGAATAGAAAATACAATATTTTCAGATTAGTTGTGTCAGATGTAGACATGTAAAAAGTTATTTGTAAAGTAAATACAGATTTTCACCAGATGACCTATTTACTTTTGATTCATTTTCATTTTGTTTTATTCAAATGAATTATTACTACAGTAGTAGGATTTTTACTGGTCAGTATGTTTTGTACACTTTGCACCACTGATTATTCTCAAATAAAGAGCAAGATTTTAATCAACTCATTATTGTATCTCATAGCTCTAATTAATTATAGCATTTTTGAATTTCTTGAATAAGGTTTGTCTCCATAGAAACTACCCATGATGCATCACACTGTACACTGTGCTCAAGGCTAATTAGCCATTGAATTATGCTTCAGTTTAGATTTTACTGTGTGGTCAACTTTAGAAGTATTGACAGCCTCCATTAATAAATCAATTCCAAGAAATAAATTATACACAATAACAGTTTTCTTGTAGAATTTATCCCTAATAATACCTCATAGGCATTTCTTTTCTCTACTAGTACTGCTACTACTACTACTACTACTACTAATAATAATAATAATAAAATAATAAATCACTCAAATATTTATACCTCTAAAGATCATTTAACCAATTTTCATCCTTGGGAAATTACTGTATATAGCATATGTCATGTCTGCACCTGATTGCACTCAAGATTCCACCTCCCAGAGTTCACAGCGGCCTCCAAATATGGCTGCCGTGGACTACAATAACCAACCTGCACCTCACCGCTCTCAGTCTCCGGAGTACTGATTATCGCACACACCTGTTCACAATCACAACCTCATCACTGCGCAGTATAAAAGGACTCTCAGTACAAAGATCATTGTGAAGTAAACGCTTAGTGTTCCCATGCATGACTTTACCAAGCCTTGTTTATCTGTGCTGATTATTTGGTTATTGCTCCTAGTCTCTGCCTTTGATATTCTGTCTGTGCCTCGCCTGCCCATTGCTTGTTTGTTGATTCTGCCTTTGGTCACCGATTTGGATTTGTCTGCCAGCTTTGCTGTAATAAACTCTCGACTGCTTTTACATCCGTCTGTCGTCTGCATACCTGACAGCATAATTTTAAAATTTATTTCAAATGTTATTTTATTTTATTTCCCAGAAAGTTTTGTTGCCTTTTGACCAAATATAAAATAACACATTTAAAATGTTATCTATTATTATTATTATTATTATTATTATTATTATTATTATTATTAAGTCTGGAACAGTTAAAAAGTTGCCTGAAAGAGCATAGACATTACCTCACCCAGGAGGTTAAGTACAGTGCCTTTCAGAATTATTGGCAAACTTCATAAAAATGGGCATTATATAATTTTGTTTAAACCTTTTATTGTTTTTTTTTCAAACAGATTTTTGTTATAAGTAGTGCAGGATTTTTTTATACACAAAACACTGGTTTCAAAATTATTGGAAACCTTACAATTAATATTACATGGTCTGGAGAGAATAATAGCACTTTCTCTAATGTCTAACAACGTTGAAGAAACACTTCTTCCATGCAGAACATTTTAAGGGGCTTCTGAGTGGCACGACAGAAAAGTGTTCACTGTACTGTCCAGAGATTGGGAGTTCAAATCCTGACAAAGCCGCAGCCTTCCATAACCAGGCACCAAGGGAGCACAATAGGCTGTGCATTCTCTCCCTAGCCAATTGTGGGCATCTGTGAACTCATGTATGCAGAAGAGGGCAGATAGAACTTTCTTCCAAGTGTAGCATGAACAGCAGTTCAAAAAGATATTTTTAAATGACTTCATGTATCTCAGAGGAAGCATGTGTTAGACTTCACCCTCCGCAGTTGGTAGCTGTCTTATGATAGGACTACTTGTTACAAGCATTATTTGTGACCAAGTCTGAACCTCCTGGCTCCATGTTTTGGACTGAAATACCCTAGCACTTAACAGAGTTCCTGATGCCATCAGTCTGAACCTCTGGCCACAAAATGGCCTCAAAGTTTTACTGATCCACCTGCATATTTGTCAGTGAGTGTCTATGTACATGTCCCTTTCCTGGCAAATTTCAAACTGTTTCAGACATGTGAACATTTTTTAGGGCTATAATGTTAACATTAAAGTCTTTTGTGTTGAAAGTTTTTTTTTTTTTCCCTGTGGTAATAGTTGATGAAGGGATTTTATATGTGTGCAACCTTATATTTTTTATACCCCAAGGATACAGAACATGGTTGAAAACAACAACAGAGTTCCTGGGGACTTAGAGCAAATTTTCTAAAAAAATTTCTTTCAAGAATGACAATTTGCTTGCCTTTATTTAAAATATATATACCAACACATATGTCAGTAATTTCAACACATTATTTCTAATGAGAATGATTTATTGTTAGAACAAATATAAAGTTTTGTGTATTGTTTGAGTGGAAAAATTTAATTATTGTGTGTATTGTTTATTTTATGTACTCACTTTATGGATATGCCAACAAGTCAACAGGGCACGGTAGATGCTACCGGCAGTGTTGCCCCATCTTTGAAGACTCCAAACATGCATCCAAAGCAACACAGAAATGACTGCAGGAACAAAATCAGTGTTTTTCAATTGTAGTCTTAGACTCTGAATTTGATCCTATTGAAAACCTGTGGTGTGAATTGAAGAAGGAAGTCCATATGGACACACCTAGAATTATAATGGAGCATCAGTGCTCTACTTGAAGGAGTGGTCCCTGTACAAGTGTCTCCAACAGCATAGGAACTACACATTGGAAATTCACTAGAACCTGAAGAGACATATCAAACCCGTGGATCTCATCCCTGCCTTTGTTGACCGGCATGTTGTCCTCAGATAACAAATAACACCCAAGTGAACCTGGAGATTAAGCCCTATTTATTTCTCACCCACCATAAGATTAGACCAGCTGCTGCTTGGGAAGGTAAACCACTGCTTTCGGAAGGTTTTATGGCCTTGCTATCAAATTTAGCCTAATGTATTTAATAGTTCTAGAATATGGCGTTCATAGCTCACTTGTTTATGGGTAGAAATTGTGTAAATCAGTATGACTCCTGCTTATGGATGAATAGTCAGTAATCTGATGAGGTCTTATCACAGGAGAACAGCACTCTCCGAGTAATTTTCCCTTCAAAGTATTGGACTGTTGAAAGCTGTAAAGGTTTACAGTCTAACATCTTTCTAGATATAATGCAAGCATTTTTTAAATTTATTTAATTTTATTTATTTATTTATTCATTCATTCATTCATTCATTCATTGCAAGCTACAGAGTGAATTGCTGATGTCTGTGTCCTTGGCTGTTGCCTTGGCCAGTACACCATGTCGACTTTCTGCACTGGAATTTAATCAGACAGAATGATGCACTAGGATAAATTGTACTCTTATTAGAGATGTGTCCAGACATTGTTTTTATTTTATATTCCATTCATACTTTCTCCAGATAGAGCCTTTAAATATTATATTTCCAGTGGGGTACAGAATGTATTGAGACTCATTTTTCATATATATAAAACATTGGGCCTTTTGCCAGATGTCACTCTCTTCAATATTTCAGTCATATTCCTTCCTGCATCAAAGAGCAGGAAATTGAGGATCAGTGACACAAAGGTTTATACACAAACACTTTATGAGCTGAAATTAGGATGCAGAGTATTAGGATTAGAATTAGGATGCACAGTACGCCCTCTTCTGGGTCACAATCTCCCACATCACGATGGCAAAGCTGTTGTTAAGGAAGAACAGATAGAGTCAGTAGTCAGGCAAATCAAATGCATAAACATAGTGTGATTTAATGTGATTATAAATTTTGCATGTTTTTTGGATTCACACCTGTAAACATCATATTTTGAAGTAGGAGGTTTAGGGTTCTGACTGAAAGTCTCTGGTGGAACGTAGCTAATGTTTCCTCTTTCTGCCAAATGTTCAATGAATGCCGTCTTAGCAGAAGAGTTGTCCCATTTAATTATCCCCAAATCTGAAATCTTACAGAACCAAATCAACAAATCAACCATTTATTTCAGGAAATGTTTTGCTAAGTCTCTTCTAGTCTCTGTGAATTGGATTTAAAAGAATCCTGTAAAACTCAGTTCTGTACAAATGATGCATCAAATGAAATATAAGCAATCAAACAGTTATAGAAAAATAATCAGGGACAGGGAGATGTGACGCCACCTTAAAGTTGGACTATTTTGTAATGACAGCACGTCCCAAAGTGCTTTACTAACTTTAT
>JAOTRR010000056.1:14262513-14274363 GCA_028570945.1 Gogo arcuatus
GTATGTATGTATGTATGTATGTATGTATGTATGTATGTATGTATGTATGTGTGTACAAATCCTCACACTAAAATGTTTTTTTTCCCCAATTTGGGATATTCTTGGATTCATTGATGGATGGATGTTTTGTATATAAATCTCAAAAATATAAGTTCAGTGTTTGTGTGTATAACCCCAGCTTCACACTCATTGTAAACCCTGAAGGTGTCACTTCAACACTCAACACTGGACATAATAGTATCTATCAACAATAAACTGGCCCAGTAGGCAGGAGTGGACACAGGCTGTCTGAGGGGCAGGGGCAAAAAAATGTTAAAAATGGCACTTGTAGGCATTAACTCATGTTTTTTTTTCTAATATAGAGGCACCCTAGAGGGCACCTTTTCTTCTGGAACACCTAGAAGGCACTTCACCTCTTTTTTTCTCATATGTAGGAAAGCCTGTAGGGTACAGTATCTCCTTTTTCTCCGCTGGAAGGAAACTCTATAGGGAACATCATGTTTCCATGCAGGTTTGGGAAGCCTATTGGGCACTTCATCATGTTTATTGTACACAGGGGAACCCTAGAGGGCACTTCTTTACATTTTCTTCTATGTAGGGAAGCCTGTATACACTGCATCCTTGCGTGTAGGGGCACCCTAGAGGGCACTTCTTCGTGTTGTCTCGCACATTGCAGTGCCTTAGAGGGCATTTCATTATGTTTTTTTTCCATTTGAATGGCACGTTAAAGGGCACTTTATCATGTTTTATCTACTCTAGGGGACCCTAGAGAGCATTTACCCTGCATTTTTTTTGGCAGCAATCAAGGGTTCTTTGAGGGTTCTTTCGTTGATAAAAGCTTGTGCTTGGAAACTTGGTCATAAATAGATTTTGTTCAACCCATCCAGCCACTGGGCCTACATTTATTCAATATTAGTACTGTACAGCCCCTGATATGTTGCACTATAGCATTAGGTGGTACTAGGCAGCATTAGGCAGTACCTTTGTATTTTTGTACATATGGTGATTAATAACCTGGTTCTTGATTTTGGTTGTTCCCTTGATGATATTATTGTCCTTCAGTATATATCATGCTGCTGCACTCATTTGTATTTTTGCACATGGACAATCCTCTGATAAACTGTACCATTTTTGCACATTTTTTCTGTTTTACCTATTTACCGCCCTACATATAATGCTGCTATCATTCATTTTGTATTCTTGTCATATTGAGACTACTACTATCATATCCATCCATTATTTATACTGCTTATTTGTCAGGGTTCACCCTGGGCAGGTCACCAATCTATCGCAGGGCGACACAGAGACAACAACTTTTCACACTCACATTCATACCTATGGGCAATTTAGAGTAGCCAGTTGACCTAATCTGCATGTCTTTGGACTGTGAGAGGAAACTGGAGCACCTGGAGGAAACCCACGCAGGCACAAGGAGAACATGCAAACTCTGCACAGAAGGTCCCCAGTCAGCCGTGAGGTTCGAACCTAGAACCTTCTTGCTGTGAGGCGTCAGTGATAATCACTGCACCTTACTTACTTACTTATCTTATCTTATACTGAAAAGTAAACCGTCTGTGTAAGGTTGCACATAAAACTCTAATGGTTTTCTCATGGGTCAAGCAAAAAAAATCTTGAAAATACTATATGAAATGTTGTTTACTTTTTCCTAATAGCATAACACTTTTTGAGTTTTTCTACTTCATGCAATGGATGAACTGAAATTTCATTCTGAGGTTTATTAATTAAAATATGCCATTTTTAGTTGGATCATGATTATAAAAGTACACATTTTATTCCAAGGTTAAATAGACAAAGAGAGATATATAAAACGAAAGCAAGGTATGAAAGTAAAAAAGAGAACCCCTTAGAATTTTGATAAAATCTTCAGAGCAAAGATGAAGTTGGAACAAGTGAAATTTCCATAAGATTTTTTCCCCATGCAGAATCCTTTAATGTAAATGCTGAAGGTGAATCTTTAACGAATTCAATATGCAAAACATGTCTTCTGTGAGCTATCTGAAAATGACCATGGAAAAGCATAGTTATATCAGCCTATCTTTAAAGGCATACAATAGAGATAAAGTGAAATTTGGGCCCTCTGTAAGACTTGTTTTTTAGAGTGTTTCTTGTGGACATGATTATGCAGTAGTCTTGTAATAAATAGGAAATTATGATTATTTGTATCCCAGAGATGATGCTTTATTCATCGTGACAAATCTCATAATGTAAAAGTATAAAATGTTTTATGAATGAATAGCCTTCAGAGTCAAGCAGTGCCGCCTTATAACACCACCATGGGGATGAATTTCAGAAAAAATGCCTTTCTTTTACATTATAACAGTGAAACTTCCTTTTTCAAATCACTGGTCCTGGACATACAGTATGCTCAGTGAAAGACTGCCATATAATGGCAGCACACTATTTTAGCAAAATCCCAGTACAGTGACCTCTATTAACTCTATATGATGAGGAAGCTTGCATGGAATGCCAAGCAGATCACATTTCTGAACTCAATTTCATTTAGTAGCAATTGGTGAATGCTATCAAAAGTCTATCTTAATGGACATCAGGGAAGTGATGAAAATTGGTATAATGAAATAATAATAATAATAATAATAATAATAATAATAATAGATTATTATTAATGTTACACTATTAGCATTTGGGGTTTATCAATATCAGGCAGTGAGTTTTTTTTACATAGCCTATAATAAGCATCTATAGTACATAGGTGCAGACTAGCTGACACAGCAATATGACAAGCTTTCAAATCAAGCTCTCTAAAACCTTTGAGCTTTATAAAAACAAGTGGTGCAAAATCCATTTGCTGCTCTCCGTATCCCAACAGAAACAATTTCTGCCCACTTTATCTGAGCTGTGGAGTTAAATAAACCAAGAAGTTCAGTCTCATAACAGATTGCTACTGATAACAGTTTGTGTCTGAGTTTGTGCATTTTTTAAAACTCTAATCAGTATTTTTGTTTGTTTATTTGTTTGTTTATTACTTTTGACATTCTTAAATACATTAATGCAAGTTGAAAGATGCTTGCAGGTAGCGCTGTAGTACTTCAGACCGGTCTTGGTCTCAAGACCACTTTTTGAAAGTCTCGTCTTGTCTCGGAATTGATTGCATTTTTGCTCAGTCTTGTCTCAGTCTCAGACATAGAGGACTCTGGGTTTTATTTCAAGACCGGTCAAGACCATAACTGTGGGGGATATCACTAAATTGCCTGTACATTGTCTGATTTATTTGTTATCATTACTGTGATTGGATGTAAAACTTCCTGCTTTAAATGCAACCAATAACATGACTCATTGCTAATTCAAAATTTTTGTTATTGTTAATGGCTGTCACCCCTCCCCACCCCCCTTCACACCCACTGGTCTGTTCCTGGTCTTGACTTGGTCTCGCCCTGCCTTGGTCTTGGTCTTGACTTGATCTCAACCCCTCAAAGTCTTGGTCTTGTCTCGGTCTCGATACACTCTAGTCTTGGTCATGACTTGGTCTCGGTTTAGGTGGTCTTGACTACAACACTACTTGCAGGTATTCCTAAGTAAAATAATATGCCAAATCTTCAGATTTAGTTTCAGATTTAGGATAATGTTAAAACTACCAA
Organism: Gogo arcuatus; assembly: GCA_028570945.1. Classification (NCBI taxonomy): domain Eukaryota; kingdom Metazoa; phylum Chordata; class Actinopteri; order Siluriformes; family Anchariidae; genus Gogo; species Gogo arcuatus. The sequence goes on from JAOTRR010000056.1 coordinate 14,266,131, forward strand.
GCCTAGACTTGCCAGATAGCCATAGACTGCATAGCATTTTGAAGCTAAAGAGATGACAAGGTCTTACTATTTAAAAAAGTATCTGTGGTGTTGGTAGAATTTGACTGGTCTCATCTTTCTACTAAAAACATGCAAAGCAGGTGCATGTGTTTCAACACTGGGGAGTCTATCAATCAGTCTGAATGCCTCTTCAAGGCCTGCTTGCTTGGTATTTGGCAAAAATAGACATGAGACAAGAATAAAAAAAAGAAACTATGCAAATGATGCAGTGTTTAATATGAAAACAGATGCAATATGAAATAATTGTCCTTCATTGTTTTGTAAGATCAGCATTATTAGGTGTTTGATGGTTATGGGTGATTCACACAATCAAAAAAGAAGTGCAGGACTATCAGAACTCTCTAATGACAAAAGCTTGTTGTCATCCTGGTCAACCAACTATCATTCTTTGCTCATGTTGCTGACCTGAATTGGGCCATGTAGGTTTTTCATTTATAAAATGGAGAATAATTGTGTACTTGTTCAACTGCTTGTCATATCAAAACTGGACCACTGCAACTCCCTCCTAGCAGGTCTTTCTATACCTGTCACCAGATCCATACAACTGATACAGACTCAAAGTTTTCACACATCACCCAGTTGCTGTGTACTTTCCTACACTTCAGAGGGGTTTTAGCTTAATGGTATTATTGGATTGTGGCCTATTTGTACTAGACAGCGGATATATTTTCCATTTAGAGTACAAAGCACTTCTGTAATTTGATCTGGATAAAAGCATCTGCCCAATGCTGTAAAATTAAAGGCATATGTAAAATAATAAGCTCACAGAATGACAACATTAGAAGCCAGTAGGTTTTGGGATATCAGAATATTTGATCACAGTAAAGATATCTTGTCCATGATTCTGTTTGCTATAAATCTGTGGTGTTGTAACATGTACCTGCTTGTGATAGTGTGTCAGGTCTGATTTGTGAATTCTAATAATGCCATTCTCACCTACAAAATAAGCCAATATTACAATTTGGGACCATATTTTCTCAATACAGTATACAGTAACTACAAAAACTCAGAGGAACAAAGTAAGCATGTGATTTGTGAGAATTTTTGTAGTCCTGTTTTTGTAAGTGTAATTATAATCAAGGACAGTGGTTCCACACAACTAAAACATATTTGTTAAACGATAAAATACCTTTTTAAAATTACAGGAACATCTTTTATTGTAATGACACAATGAAAAAAAAACCCTAGGGAAAGTACAAATGTTAAGCTAAACCAATCTACTTACAATGACCTTGAATTAATTATGTCTCTGAACATTTTCTATAAATAGAAATTGTGGGCATAATTGAAATTGTGGTTCCATTGAATGTGATCAAGTTGCAAGAACAAACAAGATTTTGGTTCAGAGTCACATTCTACAATTCTAGCCTTTAAATTCTGTTGTGTGATGGGGTTGTGTAATAAAAAAAAAATGCTTACAAATCATTTAACAAATACGCAGAGGCTGTATTTGAACAATTGTAGAGCGAGTACAATATTTTCAAAACCTGAAAAATCAGGCCAGTTAACAGGCTACACAAATGCAGCCAAGTTCTTGTATGCAAAACAAGAGCAATACAATACACAAGGAATAAAGTATGTAATACTTGCAATTAAATATTTTCAGTTCAGGTCCGGACTGAATAAGTATTGCTACCATGAACGAAGGACAGGTCAGAAAATAATTGTGGACCATTACACAAATCAGACTGGTTGATTTGAACTTGCTTTTATACATATAAATAGTGAATAAATTAAATCCTTTAAAACTTCAGTACTTGAACCTCTAACAGAATTGTGAATGAATGCCATTCATTCAAAGGGCAGTAAGGTCTTATGCAATCAAGTATACACATTTCACAAATGCCTAACTCAAAGTAAAATTACAATGTTATTAATATTATTGTATTGAAAGGAGCACTGCTATGTCCCTGCTGAAAAAAATCCAGCTGGCTTCTTGATTTGGATCGATATGCTGTATATGCTGATGTTTCATTGCTTCTTTCCTATTAGATCATTTCAGTGGAGTAGAGCTGTACACCCAAACAACCAAATGTGCCATACACAAAAATGATATGGTTTCATGGTACTTGGGGAAAAAACCCCCCAGACAAAACATGTCCACATTCAGTCATGGTTTGAAGTTGCTGTCTATGCTTTAAAAAATATAGCCCCAAACTGTAATATTGATGGATTTCTTAGTCGAGAATGATATCAGACATGACAATATGCACTATCACTTGCAGGTACACCGGTATGTCTGAATTTTATATAGTTATTGTATATAATGAGCTTGCAAGGTCAGTCGCTGTTGGCTTTGCTGTGATCACCGCCAGGTTGAATCTCAAATGGCTTGTTTAGATTAGTGCCCTATTTCCCCCAATATATTAGCAGTTAATTCATGTCAATAGTTGCAATCATGTATGGAGAATATAATGGAAAAAATGCAATTTCTATTTTCAAATATGTTCCATCCATCATTTAAATACCATTGGAAATAGATTCATCCTGTAAGGAATAAACATTATCCATCTATTTATATGCACTCTAAGACATGCTGTGTAATGTTATATCAATGAATAGTCCAATTTCCATTTGTTTCACAGGCAGCAAGGTCATACTGCATTAAAGTAGGCTTGCTTGTAGTTTGAAAAATGACAGCTAGGTATATATAAACCCTCAATATGCAATACATAATGGCAGACAGAATGTCTTACATTTCCACTGGCTGCTTCCATAACCACTATGATATATGATATGCCTGTGAAAATTGTTAGGGTGTTGTACAAACCTGCTATTAGCACTACAGCCTATAGTTCATTCATTCATTCATTCATTCATTCATTCATTCATTCACAGATCTTCAGTAAATGCTTCATCCTAGGCATCATCATGGATCCGAAGCCTATCCTAGTAACACAGGGTGCAAGGCGGGAATACACCCTGAATGCGACAGATCAAAACTTTAAACCAGACCTTAATGCTTTTTTTTTTTATAGTGCAGTCTGCCTGCACCTTGAGCAGATGAGGCAAACATTTTTCACAAATAACATGAGATTTTTTTTAACCCACTAGTTACAGTATTACTATGCCATAAAACAGAACCTTGAGAGAGCTGCTTAAATCAGGACCTTGGGCAAAGCTCTAATAAGAGTGTAGCACAGGTGGCAGTGAATCCTCTGCTTCAAAATGAAAAGTGAGAGATGTAGTAGAGGTAGATGTGAACTTGTGCACCAGTCTGCATGGTTCTTACAAGACAACGTTGTCCTGTACTTCCTATCTGGCACTGAACCACAACCAATTCTGGTATATCTGTTCATACTGGTAACAAAGTGTTCTGACAAACCACAATATAATTAATGAATATTATGTAAATGGAGCCCAGCTGGGAAAAAGTATGTATTTTTCATGCATCATACACTCTCAGAAAATAAAGTACATTATTGTACCTCTGAGTACAGTACAATGGCTTGTCACTGGGGCAGTACCCTCTATGGTACTTATTTTTTCCCTTTATATACTGCTTGGGAACATATATGTGTATCTTTTTGGCCCTAAAAAGGTACACATAGTTACCTTGAGGCCCAATAATGGTACAAACCAGGGGGAAAATTAGTGTAGATTGTACCTTGGGGTACAGAAATGGACTCCTGTTGCACCCCTATTTCTGACAGTGTAGTCGAAATGGAATCATCTATCATAATGGATTGTACTGAACATGGCAGCTCTGTTGGGTATGGACAAACTCACAGAGCAAGAGTTTAAGCTGAAAAAGACAGATCTTAGCAATTTATGTATATTTTATTCGTATGTTTATTTACCCAGAATGTACATGCAGAACTTATGACTTTGACTCTTAACTCAAATCCTCTCTTGTTTATGTCCTTATGAAATCCCACAGCTTCCAGACCACGTGTATTCACAAGGTCAGCCATGGGTGACAGACAGGTGTGATCACCTACCTGCGTGTCTAACCGACCTTGTAAATTTGACTGACTGTTCATACAATCTGTCTCCTGACAACCAGCAGAACATTAAATGATTTGTGTGTTCATAAGGGACAGCAATGATATTTCTATGAAGTCTGCATGGAGCAAACCTTTTGTACATTTCTCTCTGAACAGAACATGAGTGTGCAGTTAATGAAGTCTGAAGAATAATCTATTAACAGTAATTTAGAAGAATGCCTCCAGTCCCAAGTTTATATACTATGCATGCATGATATGTGGTGGTATTCCTTGGCTGAAAAACCTGCTATACACGACAGCTATATTATACATAAAGCAAAGATTCAGGCATTCAGGCAAACAGAGAGAAAGGGAAACGTGACTCAGCACTACAGCAGTGTCGCTCTGGCCCTTTAATTTGGAGTCCTGTGAAGAACTCCGTGCTGGGATATGGTGTTGATTAAGTGACAGTGAAGGTAAATTGCAATTTGATGTGAACCCAGTAAGTACTGCATGCTCAGTAAGGGTGAGGTAAAAGAGGGCTATAGGCCTGACAGAGAGGGATGAGGAAGTGAAAACATGCACAAAGGTGAGAAAGTGAAAGACCGAATTCAAATGCAATGTCTTAGGTGCCCTAATATATGTATTATTTTAATAGATAGAATCTTTAATTTCATTTTGATACCCCCACAAAAAAAAAGTTCCATAACATAACAGAACATCAAACCGATGAAAATATCATCAAGGCTCTCTGAAAAAGCCAGTGTCAACAGAATAATGTTAGCAACCTGACTGATGCAGTTTTGAAGGTAAAGCAAAGTTAGTCAAAATGCTGACCTTTTTTAAAAAATTTTCTGTTCATTGCTCTTGAAAAATTTTTCTTTTCATTTTGTTTGAAAGCATTTTCGCTTAATTTTTTTTTCCATGACCCAGTAATGTACTTTTTATTTGCCAGCACTCATCATAGAAATGGACTTAGTTTCATACATAGACATTCTCAGTGTGCTTGGTGAACACACACACACACACACGCGCAGTGACAGACATACACGACTCTAAGACTCTAAGGTAATTAATCATATTTTAATTGTGATCTCTAACTAACTGTCACTGACTATATAATATTGGTGTTTATTTACTATAATTTATTCAATCACGAGGTCCTCATTCATGTTTTAGTGGTTTGTGAAATTTATCAAATCAATTTAGCATTCAAAAAGGATTGACCCTCAGTTAATATGACTATGATGCTATTCTTACTTTAATTCTTCATGCTTTCTGCATGTAAAAGAGGACCAGCTTTTAATGTTCAATATGAAAAAAGGCTGTTTTCTGTTGATATAATCAAATAATGTATTCATAAATAGACTAAATTGTCTTGATAATCAAATTTCAGAAACAATCATGATGATAATTTCAAATGTTATCACATAGAACTACTGTCAATTTAAAATCAAAGACACAGTATAATACACAGATAGTATAATATCCAGTTTGTAAGGTAGGTCTGTAATTATGTATCCTCTGGAGACAGCCTTGGGGAAATCATTAGGGGCTCAAGAAGACACACATTCCTACTGTTCTGTCGTTTACATCCCAGACCAACCCCTCAGAAAGGACGATGCTTTTATTTAGACATTAAAAGAAATAAAGAGAAGATAAAATGTGCCTTTCAATACCAAGCAACTCAAGCCTCAGGCTCTCCAACCACGTTCCTCTCCAACTCAAGAGCCAGAGAACCTGTTTTTATGGAGGCTGTTGCCTCTCCATTAACAAGCCACACTTGGCTCCCTATCAAAGAGGAGGGATAATTAGATTGTGGGAGGTGTGACAACAGATCTATCTCTCTCGGTCACGCATTGAAAGCCAGCATAGTCCAGTATGGAGTCCAGAATACAGAGATTCCTTGCTCTAAGACATCTTATTCAAAGCACTAGGTGTGTTAAAGCAGTACTTTGACCCTCTAGGACTGGAATTGGGCACCCCAGTAAATCATTCCTGGTTCATACAGTACATGTGATGCCAAGATGCACAGAAATGATGACAGTTTTTGATTCGGTAGTCTGCCTGTAGCTTGTTAAGAGTTGCATGATAATATTTTTTATGGAAAAATCATGTAATCATAAGTTTTTCCATATGGTTGCATGAATAATACATGATCACATGGGAAAACTAGAAGGGCACTCGGTAGAGTGTATACCTCCATCAAGCCACATATTATCAACATCAAAATCAAATCACTTGAACCTAGGATAAGACTAAAGCTGTATACCAAATTTCATCAAAATCTGTTCACTACTTTTTGAGTAACATTGGGAACAGACAAAAGAATCCTGGACCCGCATACATATCTGGATTTGCATCAAAATCTAATCTATTGTTCCTTGGTCCATGACTCACCTTTCCTCAAAATGTCATTAAAATCCATTTACTACTTTTTGAGTTACATTGGGAACAAAGAAACAAAAAACCAACCAACCAAACAAACAAATGCAAACAAATGGAAGCGAAAACATAACCTCCTCCTACAGAGTTAGCGGAGGTAATAAATGAATCATGGGTTAAATAAAACATTGAATGAATTGGATGAAAAAAAATCACATGCACATCAATGATTTGAAAAAATTGTGTGTGTAAAATAAACATTACATGTGAAAATGATTCATGTGAAAAACACACTTGAAAAGAATCATGTATAAAAATCACGTAAAAAATAAATGAATTCTATGAAAAAATCACACAAAAATAAACGAATCGTGTGGAAACAAATGAATAAATAAAATAAGTAAAATAAATTAATCATGTAAAAACTCACACATGATCGTAAGTTGATCATGTATAAAAACAGCATGTGAAAATGAATGAAATGTGTGGAAATGAAAATAAACGAATCATGTAAAAAATCATGTGAAAGTAAATGAATCATGTATAAAATATCACACTAAAATAAATAGTTAATGTAAAAAACTGATAAATAAATGAATTATTTAAAAAATCATGTGAACATAATTCGTATAAAATTTCACACTAAAATAAATAATTAATGTAAAAAAAACTGATGAAAAATGAATCGTAAAAAAAGCATGTGTGAACATACGATTAATGAATTGTGGATAAAAAGCTATATGTGAAATTAATCGAATCATGGGTATATAAAAAAAATTCTCATGTGAAATGTTAATTTTGTGAAAGAAAAATCACACTCAGAAACAGATGAAACATAATGTGTTAGCTGTCTAAAGACCACATTTGTAAATTTCACAGATGACTCATTTTCATGTGACTTTTCTGAGTGTTGTTTTCTTATTGACCACCGATATGATTTTGTGGCTTCTCTTTTTGATTAACATTTTCTTTCCTGGAGAAGAGACAGCATCTGATGCAACCTGACAGCAATCTGAGTACAGAATTGATTTTCTCTACTGAGGTTCTATTTCAATGAAACCTAAATCACTGACTATGGTGTTCACTTTGCAGAGGCTTCTACTGTCATAAATACTGCCATAAATACCAAAGCAAATAATACAGTACCTCTTACCTGGATTTAATGAGACAGGTTCCAGCTGATTGCTTTGTACAGAAACTTAGCTCTAATTACAGGTAACTGATTGCAGAGTGACGTTATATATTGGGAGGAACTAAAGATCCAGTCTTCTAGCAGAATTTGATAATGCAGTAATTACAGGAGGTAGGTTTCATAACACGCATAACCTTTTCTGCAGAGAGCACATTTGAGTTCTGTTGTAAAAGCAGAAAATTTGCAGGCACGCTTCTCTTGATGTAAATAGCAGAGTTACAGTTTGCTGAGGCATGAAAGATATAATTTGATGAATTATATGAGCTACAAGTCAATTATATGGTTAACAATTCATCATCATCATGGTTACATTTGAGAGAAATCTACTTCTCCTTGTTTTCAAACCTGCATTAATGAGATTGTCTCTTCCTTTGGCGTTGAAAGGATATATTTTTCTAAGATTGTCACTCACTAAGATATCTTAAACATCCTTCCTTGATCACTTCAACATTAGGTGACTCAGGTGGTATGTCATTTACTTTGTATTTTCTCTGTATTTGTATCCATCCCTTTTCATCCACATCAAAATCGAATCAATTGTTCCTTAGCCCGTGGCTCAACTTTCCACAAAATGTCATCAAAATCTGTTCACTACTTTTTGAGTTATGTTGGGAACAATCAAACAAACAAACAAACGGAGGCAAAAACATAACCTCCTCCAACAAAGTTG
>JAOTRR010000056.1:14334380-14352210 GCA_028570945.1 Gogo arcuatus
ATCTGTTCACTACTTTTTGAGTTATGTTGGGAAAAGACAAACAAACAAACAAACAAACAGGCGAAAGTTGGTGGAGGTAACAATAATGAAATTCATGTTTCATGACATAGGAGAGAACATAAGATACCTTTAGGGCATGGGGATGGCTCTTTAGTGGCTGAGGAAGGACACATGGTACCAGATGGACAAGAAAGACAATGAGCAGCACCAGGGGCACCGCTATAAGTGCCAGGCTCACACGGAATTTCCACTTGGGTACCAATGGGGCAGCTGTAGCCACTGGGACAAATATAACCCTTTAGTCCATCAACAGGGCGGGCGCTGCGACTGCCACCAAGGCATACATACCTGAGCAAGAAAAAAACATCTCTTCCAAAATGCCCCTGGCAATATGGTGACTTGTCAATCAATTATAAGGACAAATTTCTATAAAATAAACTAGGAAAATGCAATGACCTTTGCTCTCCTGTACACTTTTATCATCAAGCTACAATGCAGAGCCTGTTTTGCTACATAATACACTGCATTATGAAAGAAATAAAATGCATTTTCTCTTGGCATATGTATGTCTCTCAATTATCTGTATTGCTGTTCAGCTGCAATCTTTATGGTTTTAACTATACAGACAGCTTCCATTTCAAAGTGTAGTATGGACGCAAAATAATGGATGGAGCACTAAAGTGTAACCCCTATCCATTAGTAACAGAAAGGTGCATAGAGAATGTCAAACTCAAATGGATGTGGGTGTATTTTGGTCAGACATCCATTCATAGCTCACAGTATACTGGAATATTACCCAGCATCACAGAGCAAAGCATCCGAAGCGTTGGCCATTGCAGGCTTCTCACAAAAGTAGCCTGGTGGGCAGGACTGGCACTTCTCTACCATGCTTAACCCTGGTGAGCTTGAGAATGTACCAGGAGGGCATGGTAGAGGGTAGCCAGTGCCAGCGGGGCAGTAGTGACCAGGAGGGCACATGTTATTACCAGTAGAGTTCATCTGGCATTGAGAGAAACATGGAGTGAGTGAGAAAACTAATTAAAACTGGCCATCTTTTTTTTTGTATTCTTAGTATTATACACAACCCCAAAATAGTCACATTTAGTTCACATTTATTACACAACCATAAGTTTCATTTTAATGTGCATGAACATTATATTAAATCTACCTTGTATCCAGTAGCATTAGGGCTGATGGCTCCTAGAGGACAATGATAGCCCTCCTGGCAGTGCCCTGTAGGCTCAGAAAGACCAGGCAGGGCACAGAACATACCTATATGAGCATAAGAAGAGAGCTTTTTTACACATTTATCTCTAAAATACATACTATATGAGATACTAGAAAAGAATTGAAGTGGTAGACATGTAACCTGAAGGGCATGGTAAGCAATCCCTTTCAGTAGAGGCTCCAATTAGAGGTTGCACTGTCCCTTGAGGGCAGGGGAACTCTGTGCCTATCACAGTTCCAAGGGGGCAATAAAACCCCTGGGGACAAGCAACCGGTACCACCACTCCATCTCCTACATTGTAAATACATATTTAATGATGCTATAAAAATAAATCTGTAACATTATTATGACATAGAAATGTCTGAATGTCAGAATACCCACCCTGACATAAGTAACCTGCTGGGCATGGTTCACAGTTCTCTCTGTCACTGTTCCCCATGACTGAGCTGAATGTCCCTGGGCCACAGGCAATGGGTTTTCCTGTGCCAGCTAGGCAATAAAAGCCTGCCGGGCAGAGTTTTTGCTCGGGGCTACTAGATCCCCAGTCACAGTAGTAACCTGGAGAACAGTCACCTGGAAGGCGCAGCAATAAAATTAGTTTATGTTCTAGCCATTCTGCCATTATAAAATCTCCTCAGAATGTTGATTTCATTACAGTGTTATTATTGTAATGTAGAAAGTTTTGGAAGCTCTGGCCAGTACCAATTCTGACTCCCAGCTGGCAGTATGCCCCTGGTGGACAAAGAGCGCCTGTGTTGTTGTCAGTGGGGTTGGGAACTGTGGCACGCAAAAAGCAGAGGAATCCAGGGGCACAGGGCCCAGAGGGCTGGACAAGTGCATGTGCACCACAGAAATAGCCCACTGGACAGACCACGCACTCATCTAACCACAAAAACAGACAAATTCCAAAGCCAATGCCAAACCTGAATATCATGACTGGTCAACATAAAGGATCCATGTTCTTCCATGTAGAAGCATAATGTATCATAAAGCAGTGGCATTTTGTTAATTTGTTTAGACATTAGACAATTTTTTGTTACAAATAAGAAGTTATACTTGAAACTCAAGTATATCTCTGATTGAGACTTAAAGAAGCTGCTCAGAACATGATATTAATGTAAAACAATTGTGTAGATGTGAGAGTGCATTGTGATAATAAGGTATAAGTAAATGAAAAGCTTTTCACAGGCTGTCCGTACAAATGTATGATGAATGTAAAATGAAACCAACTTTACTGCAGTAATTAAGTCATTTCTGATTATTTTTAGGGCATAATTTTTTTTATTATTAAGCATTAGTAAATGTTTTATTTTGTCTTAAACTAACAGAAATGGGCTTTCACAAATTTAGTACCTGGCCTTTGGTTGTATTCATTTGAGCATGTAATCTCTGTTCCTGAGGTCACATTAAGGCTGTAGTAAGCAGCATTTTTCTTGTAAAATAATCTCCATTGACATCATGATGCATTTTGCACTTTTAGGTACAAATACCACAAACTGCAGTCAGAGGTACAACCTGTGTTAACCCTATCATATGGAAATCGCAAGTTCGATTCCCAATGATGCCACAGCCGTCCATGCCCAGGAGCCCACGAGAGCAAAATTGGCCTGTGCTCTCAGGGAGGGATGGGTGGCATACTCTCTCACTCCTGTCAATTACAGAGATGCTAGCCAATCATGGGCGTCTGTGAGCTCATGCATACAGAGGTGGGTAGATAGCACTTTCCTCCGAATGTGTTACACTGCCCACTAATGTTGGATGGCGGCAGTTCGAAAAGATGCGGTCGGCTGGCATCACGTGCCTTGGAGGAAGCACGTGATGATCCTCACCCTCCCAGTTTGGTAGCTGTCATGTGATAGGGGAAACTTGTCTGGTGGGTGGAAATTGGCCATGAATAAAATTAGGGAGAAAATTGGGGAGGAAAAAAGTACAAAAGTACAACCTATTCCTTGCACAGACAGAAAACCAAAACAGTATTTTCCTGAATTCAAGTGCACATTTAAAGTCCTATCCCAACCCAATTTTAGGGACACTATTTACACTATTTATGTCACACCACTTCAAAATGAATAGGCATCTTCACCCAAATTATTAACTAAATACTATAGATATAATTATTTTATCTGGAAAAAATAATGAACAACTCAGTTGTGGCTACTAAATATTAGTTAGGTAGCTAATGGACTATTATATAGAACATTCTAAAATTATAAGGGTTGAAATTGCCCTCATAGAGACAAGAAATTAAAGTGTATGTCTTCTTACATGTGTGAGGCCCCATAAGCACATGTTGTAAGTTATATCAGACAGATGTTGTTTTTTTCTACCATTGAAATATCAAATTAAGTTAAATGAAATTTAACTGTACACTATTACCAAAAAAAAAGTCAATGGAATGAGCTGTTCTTGTGTAAGAGGCATTTTAGGAATATACAATATATTACTTTAAACAATGTATTACCTGCTGATGTAAGGCCTCGAGTATTACTGTATGTGCCTCTGGGGCAAGGGACAGGCCTGCCTAGCAGTGTTTCATTAGGACAGTAATAGCCCTCTGGACAGATAAATGGAGTGCTGCTGACATTAGATTTCTGGGTGGAGGAGGGGCAGTGGAATCCAGGAGGACAGGGTTTACACTGTCTTTGGCCTCTCTGATCCTGAAACAGCCCTGTGGATGAATGACATGCAGAAATGAAGAAAATCCGCACAAAAAAGTAGAAGTGTTTGAATAATTATTGTCTGTGACCCCTTTTACAGCTCTATCGGATGGTTTTTAGAGCAGTGAGGTCTTGAGGTCAGCCTGCAGAGTTATAATGAAGCATTACCATCAGGGCAAGGCATGCAGTCTTCTGCACCTTTTCCACCACTCTCAGAAAGATGAGTACCCACTGGGCAGGGTGTGGGCACAGCGCTGCCACTCTTACAGTAGTAACCTGGAGGACAAACATTACCAAACACAGCAGACACAGGAGCTGCGCTAGGCGATCCCTCGCTGCAGTAAAAACCTGCCAGAATCAACAGGGTCATATTTAAAGTCTGCAACATAATAAAGGGTAGAAAAACAAAGGATACATTTCACAAATCTAACCTGGCAGACATGGTCCGCTAACTGCAGTCACGCCTGCTTTTGAACAGTAGAACCCTGGGGAGCAACTCTGGCACTGCCCTAGTTCTCTCAATCCATGCTGCACACTACAGGCAAAATCAGATAATTGAGGTTACAGAATCAGATCTCTTTCTGCACTTGACATACTTGAGCATAAAGCAGGAGGTTTTTTACTATGTTTTTGACGTGAGGTCAGATTAGACGTTCATGGGACAAAGAAAAACCATGTTCATTAAAATGAAGGTGTGGCACTGCACAATGCATTTACAGCATTCATTGGTTCGTCCTTAGTTATGGCCTGATCAGAGTGAAGGTCTTTTAAATTAGGCTACAAATTTGTTTATATTTTGGGAAGTAGAACCAACTACATTTGAAAGTACTAAGGGCAGGTACCAACAAAAATAATAACTGCACACATCTCTACTTGAGACCATATATGAACTCAAGTGATGTAGCTGAGGTTGAGGAACTGTCAGAGGCAGAATCCAAAATGTCCAGGTTTTTCCCAGTGTTTTCCAGTGTTTCCAGCATAGTGGTAGGGTTCATGTTATTGTTATTATTATTATTATTATTATTATTATTATTAAGCAAGAAATAATCATACAAACAAACAGAAACCTTCAGGTTCTGTTCAGGCAAACAGAAACCTTCAGGCCACACCCACTTTTATATCCGAATACAGACACAGATACGGAGCTCTAAGCAGATACAGATATTCATTGTGTTAGACCCCTAATATAAAAAAAATGATGTCACTACAGTTGAGTGCAAAAGTTTTGACACCCTTAGGACAAAATGAATAAGACAAGTAAATTTTATTCATACCAACTGCACATTTAGTTTATTAGGCTTCAAAGATGTTCCTTAATTAAGTCAAAGAAATAACCAAATAGTGCATAGTACAAATAGTATACTACTAATAATAGTAAAATACTTTTCTTATCTAAATGTGTGAATTTTCCTTTATAGCTTATCCTAATCTTTTTTTGCAAATTCTGCCTTAGGATCATCTCATTTGTGATATTTTCCTTCCCATGTTTATCTGAATCATCTGTCAAATTGTATGGCCAATCTTTGTCTTCTTGATATATCTGTTATGGCTGCCAGATGTCATACATTAGGATATCATAGTCTCATACTCTGATGCTTCTCATTTGCATCCATGCGTCATTTGGGATCTCAAGGAATTCCCATAGGGATGACAACATTTATATATAACTGTGTATATCATTTTCTGTCATTTTCTACAAAGCCACGTGTACCTGAATGTGCCTTTGGGGCAGGGTATTGCAGTAAAGCTCCCAGTGAGACAGTAGAATCCAGGTGGACATTGCATTCCTGTCACATTGTCTACAGGAAATGGCAGGAAAGCTCCTCCAAAACACAAGAAGCCGGCCATACACAGACCAGTGGGTGAAATATTACCTAAGCAAACACAAATGTGTAAAACGCTCTAAAAGAAGACTCTGATAACCTTTACATGCTGGCCTCGGAGAACAGTCTCTACCTGCTCCTGCACAGTATGTGCCTGGGTCACATATAGTGCACTCAGATAATTCAGTTAAGCCAGACTGGTTTCCATAAGTGCCTGCTGAACATGGCTTCTCAATAACAGACCCTGCAGGACAATAAAATCCAGGCTTACATGGGACTGGGTGTGTCATACCTAGGGAAAAAATAATACCACACTGACCACACATTTTTTTAATAGCAAAAAATAAATATATAAAACAAACTAGTATAATATAATATGCTATTTGCTTGTATGGTGGACAAACATATATCAAGTTTATACTGAAGGCTGAGCGAAATATTGATCTGCAGTATGTTTTTTCCACAGATGCTGGAACAACAGCTATATTCTATTCTGTATTACTAAGCAACATGCTGCAAAGAATATAATCTCAGCTGGGCATTTACTACCAAAAATAATAACTCTATTAGCTGTTATGCTAAGGTGCTTCCAGATGAGCCACTAGTTTACAAGCTCGGTAAAAAAATTTCCCTTACACAATAATAACACTGTTATGTTGTTGCTCAGTAACAGTTCACTTTGGTAGGACTGCATTATGTGGCAGAAGAAACGGGTGACATTTAAAATTTGATTGCAGTAAAATAAGAGCTGTGATGTTATTTGTGACAACACACTCCTTCTTGTATTACATTGCCTAAAAACCTTCTTCTAGTAAAGGAACTCCACTTACCTTCATGAGGACAGAAGAAACCAGCAGGACACATCGTGCATTTCTTTTGGCCCTGCCTGGGCTGGTAACTGCCTATAGGGCATGCTCTGCCGCTGATGCTTCCCTATAAAATTGGTAACTTACTAATGGTAATGAATACAATACAAAAAAAAGTGCTGTATCTATTCAGACAGTGTAATATTTTCACCTCTTCACAGTAGTAACCTGCTCTACATTTATGCTCTGAAGGCTGAGATGAGTTTTGCCCTACAGGACAGTAATATCCTTCAGAGCACAGTCCACTGGGCTCAGTTAGTCCTTCCTGGTCACAAAAATATCCAGATGGACAGAACACACAGTCCTCTATGCTAACTGCTCCAGCAGAGCCTATCCAGGAGATATACATAGAAATAGAATTTATGAAGCACAAACCACAAAGAGGTCTGTTAAATAATACAAGAGTACAGCTACTGCTTTGGGAAATATTAAAGTGTTAATCAGCCACTGACATAATATAATAAGGAATCACTTTGACTTACAGTCTTGCAATATGATAACGTTAAGCGTTCTTTAAATTACGTGATCATATTTCTATTACACTTACTATGTACTTTGAGTGTTTATAAATATTGATTTGGAATATCCCTAAATATCACAGCTATATGAAAAAATGCATGCTCTTACTTCTCAAAGTGCCTGGCGGGCAGGGCAAAGGTAAAGCTGTGCCTCTGGGACAGTAATGTCCAGGAGGACAGGGTGTAGCATAAGGATCTGAGGAGCCTTTTGGGCAGTAGAAACCAGCAGGGCATAAGCCAACAGGTCCATGAAGGCCAGACTGATTACAATGAGAGCCTGCATTACAGAGCCGAGGCAAGGGCGACCCCACAGGGCAGTAAAAACCTGCACAGGACATTTACTACATTTTATCAGAGGTAAAAAACAATGAGGTCATACATGAATTCTCTACAGTCATTGCTTCATTTCAAATCTAGTGCACTGTAATACAGAGCCATAACCACACACTCTCATACACACACACTCTGTCATTTTCCATTTACTTGTAGAATTTGCTGTATGTAATTCATGATCATTAGCTATATAAAGGACATTGCATAAATGCAGATATAAAAAGGCAACGTCTTTACCTATAGGGCACATGTCTCCTGTGAAGTCATTGCATACAGCTTGTGTGACTTCCAGAGCTGATTCTGAATTAATTTCAGTCAGTGCTAAATCTGCAGAAAGCCTGGAGTTCACACTCATGCAGTTTCTTATTCCATTTTCTGCACAAAGAAACAAGTTAATTGGTTGTACTTTAACTACCGCACATGCTTTAGATAGTTTCAGGCACAACAGTATACCTGCGCTATGAGCTGGGCAGGTGGTGTTGTATCTCTGAGCACAGAGATAATACTCAGAGTGGCTGGACTCTGGCAAGAGGTCACAGAAGCATGTCAACTGAAAGGCTTTGGCTTTTGGTGCTGCAGTATCTGCACCGCCTGTGCAATAGTGTCCAGGAGAACAAAAACCTGGAACCAATAAAATTCATTTGACTCTTATCTTTGATTTTTACCATAGAGAATTTGTTCTTATGTATTATTATGTTATTATTTAATAAACTCGGTTATTTCATGCAACATTTGTTAAAGGTGTAGACAACTCCAGAATGATTAACATTTATAATGAAAATAAGCAAAACATAATGTTTAATATAATACTGTAAGCTTAACACCTTAAATACCCAGGAAGCTTTCATTAATTTGTCTTTCTGTTTAGTTTCACTGCAATTACTGAATAAGAAATAGTAGTTATTCAATAATAAGTTAATAACTTAGTAATAAGGGGTTAAACATTTTTTCGAAGATGGATGTAATTCAAACAATAGAACTGTTCCAATATGTTAAAAATTTCAATACATACTCAGTAGGGTGTCAGTAATTTTTGCTACATATATTTTTGAGAAAAATAATACTGTTATTGGGGAAAAAAAGGCCAAGATTGTATTTTGTTAGAAGAAACATTTACTGGTTTCTCCAATAAAGTTTGAGTGGGAAATTTAAATTATTGTGTGCAATGTTTATTTTATACAAACATATTTGCTTCTTTTCATAAAGGGTGCCATTAAATCTGAAACTGATGGCAAAAAGATCCCAATTTCAAGAATTTCAAAAATACTGTCAAAGACGTCCTGTGATTCACAATAATGCCAGGAAAATTTCAGGCTAGTTTCTTTATTTCATACTTCTGTCTCCTTTGTTCCAGCCTAAAAATTAGCTCCGTCCTTGCTGTAATAGAGCAGCTCCTTTTCCTTACAAAGCTAAATCAAATAGCATACATAGTTTCAATAGATATAGATGTGTAGGGTTGAGTGAAATCTGCCTACCTGATGGTTGAGATGGGCCCAATGCAAGGCAGTACCTGCCTGGAGGGCATGGGGAGCAAGAAGTATTAGAAGAGGCTCCTTTATCTTGCAGGAAGTGGCCAACAGGACAGGGTAAAGGAGCACTGCTCTGTTTGGGGCAGTAATACCCTGCTGGGCAGATGTCTCCATATGTCTGAGAGACTGGCCTAGGTTCTGTGGCTCCAGATAAACAGAAGTGGCCTTTGGGAAAATGGATCAGAAAGCAATTTGTGGCAACAAGCTCTTACTGAGAAAAACAATAGAATTAACAGCAAGAGACACTAACCAGCAGAACAGGGTCCTGAGGGAGATGTGAGTGCACTAATATTGCAGTAAAAGCCTGGAGGGCAGGGGGAGCACTCCAGCAAGGACCGCAACCCTTCAACTTGACTCACTGTTCCTGCTGGACAGGGCGTAGGAGAAAATGCACCTTCCAGACAGTAAAAACCTGGAACAGGAAAGGACAGATCTTTAGGACACAATCTGGGTGTATACATGTTTCTGATATAATGTAACATTGATGTACTGCGTTCACCTGTTGGGCATGTCTGGCAGGACGACTGAGCTGGTTGAGACTGATAGGTACCAGGGGGACAGATGGCAGGCTCAGTACTACCATATGGACATGAATGACCAAGCGGGCACTGTTGACCTGACCACACAACATAGTAAATAGCAGGCCTAAGCCCTCCCTCTCTTTTAGGAAGAAATACATTAAAATAAGGGTCAGTTTTGACATCCACATTTTCTTGCTTTTAATGAATGGCTTAAAGTGGATTATTTTTTACTTTTGTGCACCCAAGAACAACAGCACCACCAACAATCAAAGTACAAATACACAGAATGGTATTAAGTAGAGGCTGAGGCTAATTTCTTTCCAGCCCAGACTATAGATTTACTCATCACTGAGAGTCCTGTTTCATGTAACTTGTTGAAATGCCCTGCAGATTTAGTGGGCATGTATTTAAGCCTGTTTTGCTGGTACATGAATAACGTGTCATCAGCAGTGATTGAGAAGGTGCATTGAAATACACTAGCAGATGCAATACACATGAACAAGATGGATTACTTTCTCAATCAGTGATTTTTGAAAATGCCTTGGGAGGAGAAAACAAAAATAACTAGGCAAACATTGTCCAATCAAAGTACAAACTGGAATAAATGTCGGATTTGAAAGAAAGAGCTGGCTAACAGCAGGCGCCGCTTTTCTGCATCTTGTCCTCGGCAGAGACACAGGATGATTACGGAAACACTTAACTTAAAAAATAGCAATAACAAACGGTGTCTAGGATATCACAAACATTTCTGAGACATTTTATCCGTTTTCTCACTTCCCAGAGGTGTTTTCCATGACTGGAAAACTACACATTTCCATAACCATGTGAGACTAATATTCAGCAATGCCATTACAGCCTACCAGGCTCATGTCCAGCCACAGAGCCTGCAGGGCAGAACCAGCCCTCTGGGCAGAGGAGCTCCACAGAGCTCTGGCCCCAATCAGGGCAGAAAAATCCAGGCACACATGGGTTACAGTCAGACTCGGACACAGCACCATACCGGCCCAGGAACGTTCCTGTAAAGAAACATGTATGCAGTTAATGCCATCACAGAGAAAAACACATCCAACAACAACAAAAATTCTGTATTTAAGCATCATACTGTATAAGCAACATTATACATACTGTATACAGTATGTGTCCGCTTCACCACTTATTACTTCCTGCTCATTTTATTTAATCACATTTTATTTTTCTGTTTCATCCTAGGGCATTGCTAATGTATCTAATATACTTCCTAAACAGCAAATAGACCTGGGCCAAATAAGGTTAGGCACCTTAGGCTCAGTTAATGCTCAACTGCAAACAACCACTTTAAGATCTTTATGTCATTTGAAACTGGGCCAAAACAACTATAAAACAATTACAGTGATCGGAAATAAGTATTTGGACACTTTTGTTTCTGTTATTTACTATATGTACTTCCTGTGCATACTCATATATCCACTTCAAATTTACAAACATTACAAAAATGACTTTTGACCTTGTACTTATAAATATGAAGCAAAACGTACAGTATGTATTCATAAACACAAATAAAAAAAGCATTTCAGACACTGCAAATTAACATTAGTACTGTACTTTTATTGCAAAACTTTTGCTAGCAATTGCCACTTCGAGACGTCTAAGTACTTAGCTTTTTGCAGCATCGTGGTTATTGTGCTTTGCCCATTCCTCTTGGCAAATCATCTTCAATTCCCCAAGGTTATAAGAGTCCCTATGGAGGACTCGCAAAATCCTCCATAAATTTGCAGTGGGATTCAAGTCAGGAGGCTAGGCCAAGCAAGGCCTTCTCGAAATATTTTTGCTGTCTTGGGGTTGTTGTCTTGTTGAAACATCCATTTTCTACCCAAATTTATTTTCTTGGCCTGTGAGATTAAATTTTCCTCTAACATGTCCCGGTACACTGCTACTTTCATGTATCCTTCGATGACATATAATGCCCCAGTACCATTTGTATTTGATATGGAGAAGCCGCTCCATATCATGATGCTCCCACCTCCATGCTTCATTGTGGGTATGGTGTTCTTGGGATCATATGCGCAACCCTTCTTTCTCCAAACATGATGAACTGAATTGTTTTTGCATGGGGTGTAGGAACAGAGATGATTATGGTGCAGTTCATTGCTTATTGTTCTCTGTATAACTGTTGTTTCTGCTGCTTTCAGATCTGAGATCATGTCATGAAATTTTGTGTGTTGCGTCTGTCCAGAGACGATCAGTTTAGATTTGCACCTGCATATTATTAAATCAATTGTCATGACAGAAATGTTGAAGGTCTTTGTTAGGGATCTGTAGCTTTTTCCATTCAAATGTTGTTTAATTGTTTTGAGAAATTTAAGAAGCTCCTTCACCTTCACTGTGATTGATACTTGGTGCAAGAAAGCTTCCCAACCAATAGCATCTGTTACAATGAACCCAGGTGCAATTTGCACAGGAACATTTTTGTAGCATTTATATCTAGAACTTGATTTATTTTTATGTAACCTTTACATGTTTTTTTGGTGTTTTTTTAAAATTATTTAATACTTTTCCCCAGACAATTTCAGGGTGAAATTTATTTTTGTTCATTTTTTAAAAAATGTTATGCTTATGAATACTTACCTTTTTGTTCATATTTATATGTATGGAATGAAAAAACTGCATGTATGCAGTATTGTAAATTTGTTGTGGATATGTACAATAGAAGTACATCAAAACAAGTGTTCGAATATTTCTTCTCCTCACCTTAATCTAATGCTTGTGTGTGATTTTAAGTATGGGCCAAAAGTAGCCCAAGTATATGACCTGCTCTACACCCTGCCTAAGAAATAGGCTAGTTAAAGTCATGTCTATAGCCGGGTTTCCATTACAGTTTTGCGCAAAATAGAAGCGACATTTAAAAAATTTCAACAACGCACAATTGTGAAAGTTCCGTGTTTCCATTGAGTGATGTTATGCGATTAAAACTGGGTTTTCTCCTGTCTCGATAGTTTCTTCTCTCACTATAGCTCTTACAGAGTGCTCTTTTTTCAGAAAGTCGTGTTTCCATTTGCTCTTCACGTCATATGTGAAAAAAATGTGTTTTCATTTCAATTTTGTGAAATATTGCTTTATCGAATTATCAGAAAAAACACCTCATGAGTAAAAGTGTCGAACTTTTTTTGTGATATTTGAATATTTTTGTTTTTTTTAAATTCACGTTTCCATTACTCGTTTTTAGTTTGCAATTTCAAATTTCACAGTAAGCAGGTCAATGGAAACACGGCTTATGTTTTAAAACCAGATTCAGATTAATTTGCTTTTGTAGCAGAGTGGGGTTTTTCTCTCTCTTGCCCCTGCACTGTCATCATGTAGGACTGAATTCACCTGCACACCAATTACTGAGCAGTGCTACCAAGTGTGTTTGTGGGTAGGTGCAGGTAGTTTCTGCCTCTCCCTGGAGCTTGACGGTCGTGTAGTGAGTGGCGTGGCTGGCTGAGGTGTTGTGCCTTTTTGTGTTCATTCTCAGAGGATCGTAAGTGTCATCGGCTGAGTGCATGGACGCATATGGAGTGATAGTGCTGCTCGGAGCCGCTGTATAACGCAGTTTTCTTTTATTTGAGGTTTTGGGCCACTGATTGAAATTGAGTCACAGCTTTCGCGGCTCTCATTCTCCCATTGTTTGGGAAGCTGGGCCTCTGCGCTCTGGTACACACGTCGTGTATCACGGTTTGTGGCCTCCTGGTCTCCCCTCGCTGGCACTACTGTTCTGTCTCTATTGTGCTGTCCTGTCTCTACTGGATTGTTGCTGTCTTGTCTCTATTAGACTGTGTGGTTTCTACAGCCCGTTTCTACCGGCTGTTTTATCTGCAGGCTGTTGCCCTACTGCTTATTTTATTTTTATATTGGTTTTGCATTCGATCATTTACTGATTTATATCGGGCTTCTTTCTTTTCAATAACTTGAGTAGATGTCTTTTGCTTATTGTGTTCTTTTGAATTTGTGCATTTGTAGATGTTTTGTATTAAGTAAATTCATTTTTATGGTCTTTTGTATTTTGTTTATTTTTTTTCTTTTAGATATTGTTTATTTGACTTTTGTCATTTTTGGTCAACTGTGAATGTGGTTAAATTGTAATTGTGTTTGTTTTAGACACAGTTGACCATCCTAGGTTTTGGCTCGGTGCTGTGTTGGAGTGGCAGTAGTGTAAATGGCCTATGTAGGCACTATCTATTTTTTTTGCCCCCCCCCCCCCCCCCCACACGCTGCATGATGTTAATTTTTTCTCTTTTTGTTTCGTTTTGTGGACAGGAGTTGTGGGCCTATGCGGGCAGCAGACCGACCCTTTGGTGGTGGTGTCCCTTCATATTGCACATCCACATTACTGTAGTGCACTCTGTGTTGTGTGGTGTGCTCACAGGTGGTGTGTAGTGTCAGGACCCTTTCCCTCCTCTAGTGGTCGCTGCTCTGGTAAGCCCCAGCCTTGTTCCTCATATTTTGTTTTCGGCAGTGGGCTATCGGGCCAAGGGAATGTGCAATATTGGAAAGCAGTCAGTTTATTGTTATTGGTTTTAATATTTTGTATTTGCTGGACTGGCATACTTTTTTAAAGAAATTTGTCAATAAATTTAAATATTTTTTGGAATCATGTCTCGGCCTCAGTGTTTCCGGACCTGTGTGACCTTGTGTTTTGGTGAGTAAAATTTTTGATAATTTCCTTGTGGTGAAATTCCCCAAGGTGGCATAGTTGCAACCAAATTGCTCCCCTACTCCTGCCGCACTTTCATGGCAGACTATGGAGAAAATGTACAGTAAGTGTGGGTCAGCACTAATTGCTCATTTGCTATCTTGGTTGTGTGGTCACATCTCTACCTGGTGGACATTTTAAAGGCTGGACACTCCCAATGGGGCAGTAGTGCCCCTGGGGACAGAAATTCCCAGTGGTCTGATCCACAATGAAGAGTTCATCTTCTGCATTTGACCCATGCGTCTTATCCTCTGAAAGGAAGAAATGACAATGCTATTGTTATCATTTCATGTACTGTAAAAGGAACACTTGACTAGAATTTCTTTGTATTGAAAGAACAAAAATGTAAACTCTGATTACCTGAAACTCACTTATAATAGTAATACAAGGGCAGCTGTTTGGGCAGTCAGTATACATTTTTGCCAAATATATTTTCTGTAAAAAAAAAGCTTTCATCCTTTCAAAGATGGAGCTACTTTTTAAGAGGGAAGAATACATGCTTATGTGGTACCACTGTGCCCCAGTTTCAGCCTGATTGTGCATGGAGACCACAAAACCTTCGGGAAATTATTTGAAACTAGATAAAACTACATAAGAACAGCGTTAATAAGAAACTATCTTTTTCTTGTCTCATCCTAAGACATTTATTATTAGAGTGTAGTTGTTGTGTAGTTGTAGTTTTGAAGTCACATTAGGGAAACACTGAAGTTCTTGACTTGAGCAACTGCACTTATGCTACAGATGCAGTAGATAGAGTTTAGGATAAGAAAATAAATGCTAAAAGAGCATCAAAATGGCACAGAAAAGCATTTGGGAGATTGCAAGTTGGAATCCTAATCCACAGCAGTCTGTGGCTGGGAGCCAAGAGAGCTAAACTGACCGAACTCTCTAGGTGGGAGAGACAGGACATTCTCTCACTGCCCTGTCAATCACAGTCAAACTAGCCAACTGCTAGCCAACTGCTGCTTATCTAGAAGAGGGTAGATAGCAATTTCCTCCAAGTGTGTCATCCTGCCCTATGACACAGCATAAGCAGCAGTTCGAAAAGATGTGGTTGGCGGACTTTGTGTGTCCCTGAGAAAGCATGTATTAGCCTTCATCCTCCCTGGTGGTTGTTGTAGGATAGGGGAGAGCTGGCTGCTGGGTGGGAATTAGCACATGACCAAATTGGGAGAAATATTTTTATTTGGGGTTGGAGAAGGAATACTAGAGTATTCCTTTGACCCTTCATAACATTTGTGAGTTGTGAGCGCTGTTATTTACCATGACTTCTGTTATGATGCGGTGTAGGGGACACTGATCTGAGACTGCAGTAATATCCTGGGCTGCAGGGGCCAGATGGTGAACTCAGCCCATAGTCTGCACAGTACTGACCAGGTGGACATGGCTGGCACTCCAAAATAGATGTTGCCCCTATTGGAGCATATATTTCAGTTACGCATATTGCAATATGAATTACACATTGCATGTCTAATTATACTCAGAAACATACACTGTTTGTTAATAAGACTTCAATTGCTATACAGCAAGTAGAACATGAGCTTTATGAAAATATGGATGAGACCTTTTAATGAACTGAATGTTCCTGGAGGGCAGGGATGCATATGACTGGTGCCTGCTGGGCAATAGAAGCCCGCTGGGCATTTCCTTCCTGTGGAATCTCCAGGTGGCTGTGACTGAGAGGCACCCTGGATACACACATACCTACCAAAAAAAGCAAAAGTAGAGGTTAATAAACAGTCATTTATGCCACTCATTGTAGTGCTGTGGTGAAATAATGTGTGTTATGGACTGTCGAGGTAGTCACTCACCCTGGAGAGCAGTCTCCAGTGGGTGTGGACAGGCCAGAGGAGCCACAGTACAGTCCACTGGGGCAGGAAATACACTGTTCCACACTGGACATACCTAACTCATTGCTGTAAGTACCAGCTGGACAGGGGAACTCATGTCCAGATTTTGTACCTGATGGAAATAGAACTTCTGTAAGGTGAAAAAGTGGCATATTTCTATCTGTTAGGATATTTCAAGAAATGTGTTTACCTGCTGGACAGTAATGACCCACAGGACATGGGACAGGTGTGGTGGTCCCTGTCATAATTCCTGTTTCAGGATCAACTGAGCCTGCACAGAAAAAGCCAGGCAGACAGAGCAAACACTCTGCCTGCAAAACAAATCTATCACTGTATAATCAGCTCAACCAGACGTGTTCTTATCATTATTGTCTTAACTAACATTCTGGGGCCTATCAAGACGTGTATAATAATCCTAAAGGTTGATGTATGTAGATTTCCTGAAACTTGCTACAAATAACTTATTAAAAAATAAATGCACACAAAAATCATTTGAACATCATTCAGAAATCAATTGTACTGGAATGAATGCATCAACTCCCTCTTGAGAATAACCTCAAATATCTTTATATGGGAAGACATAATCAATATTAACAATATTGAGTAATTAATATCATCAGTATTGATTGCGTCCCACCATTAGACTGGATCAGGTGAGCTTCAGTAGGGGAAACTTGAAACTTATGCCAGAGCACAGAATTCCTGCTGTAGCCAAGAGATAACACTTAAATCTCTATGCTAACCTGTGTGTGTAGGCTTTGATAGTTCCCAGGAGCACAGGAAATCTGAGTAGCACTGCCTGGGGGGCACATATGGCCAGGTGAACACATATGCTGAGCAGGCTGACTGGAGTTCTGGCCTTGTGGGCAGTAATAGCCAGCATGGCAGGTATGTGAAGGAGAAGAGAGCCCCCTGCTGGAGCAAGCAAATCCTACAAGAGAGAAAAATAATGGTCTAAAAAAGTGTCACAAATCACATTTACACAATATTCACTACAATACATTTTTAAGAGTCCTATAACGGGTTTGTTCTCCATCTTGGCCTGATCTGTGATCTCACCAGCAGGGCAGGGCAGACATGCAGAGAGCTCTGTGTTCTTCGTGCTGTTGCTGTAGTGGCCAGGTGGACAGGGCAGTGGAAATGAGGAGCCCACAGGACAGTAATGACCAGGAGGACATCGGTTCCCTGTCACTCCATCATCAGGTGTTGGGGACACAGACCCAGAGATGCAGAAGTGTCCTGATGCACATGGTCCAAATGGAGCACTCTGACCAGGCGCCTTGCAGAAAAAACCTGCAAAAGAGACAGTGTTTTGAGGACATTTCACATTTTTATTACAGTTATGTGGTTCATTTTAAAGCTGTATTTCACTGTTTTCAAATTAATCTCTATCCAACACATGTAGAGTATTATCAGTTCCACTGTATAACACAAATTCAAAACTATTATCATTATACTCAAAAAGGGGGTTGTGTTAACCATAGATTTCCCATCATTTACTGAATTTTAAAAAGCATTATCAGAAAATGTTGATGGATATAAAATAAAGCATTTAATCCGTTCTATTTGTTTTCCACCATAGATATACTAGTGCATCTCCAAAAATTAGAATATCGTGAAAAAGTTCATTTTTTTCGTAATTTAATTCAGAAAGGTAAACTTTCATATATTCTATATTAATTACATGTAAAGTGAAATACTTCAAGCCTTTTTTGTTTTAATTTTGATAATTATGGCTTATTGCTCATGAAAATCAGAAATCCAGTATCTCAAATTATTAAAATATTTCCTAAGATC
>JAOTRR010000056.1:14353164-14363337 GCA_028570945.1 Gogo arcuatus
GATGCTGATTTAAGAAAAAATTGAAGTGGTCTCTTAATTTTTTCCAGAGCTGTAGGTCTTAGGGTGAGACAGACATGAAAGCATCCAATTAAAGCTATTATTTTATTTTATCTTTCCATCATGGAGCAATACAGTAAAATGTAATTTCCATTATTTACTTGCATGCTGTAAGAATTTGTGGGAACTACATCAGGTGAAAACTGAGGCACTTCCTTGTTTATTTTGAGCTATTTTGACTATATTGGGAATACAACCACAAATTTTTCATTTTGAAAAGAGAGTTTGTTTTATCTCTGAAAATATGGATTATACAGATTTATCACTAATTTTCCTTGATTTATCTTTAAGAATTCATTTAAGTGTTCAACAAAATAAATGTTTAGATTTCAGTTCTTTTTTCAGTAAAGGGAAACATAATGAAATTTGAATGATTGTCTATGCTAACAGCCCATGCATTACATATGCGGTAGGTGGAGGTTATGTTGTAGTATTTCTTTTAATTAGGTGAAAATGTTCATACTTGAAATATTGTACCTGGTGTGCATGGTAAACAGTCATCCAGGCTGCCCATTCTTGTATAGGGATTAATCGTCCCTGCAGGACAGGGATACTGATTTTTCAGGGATGTGCCTGTGGGACAGTAATGACCCACTGGACAGTCTCTGCCTTCCGTAACGGAGCCATAGGCCAGACAGTAGTAACTATATTGAAAAGAAAAATAGAAAAAAAATCCTGAAACTCAGATATCCAGAGCATTTTCCATATGTTATGACTAAACACAATACAAACTGGATTGCAAGCAGGACTTTACATTAAATATTCATTATATCTAATTAATGATTATTAATTTGAATAACTAATTTCAGAAACCCATTAGTTTCAGAAACCCTAACCATGGATGTGGAAACCTTAACCATTCAGAAACCCTAACCTTTTTTTTTTTTGTCCATCACACTCAGAAATGCGAAAAACTGTACTGTGTCTACAAGTCTACAATTTAATTAGGATACGGGTAAGCAATGAAAGGAAAATGAGCTTTAGAATGACTAGGAGAAACTATGAATATCCAGTGATGGTGTATGGGTTCACCAATGCCCTCCTTCCCCACCTCTTGGAAAGATTCCATTGGATTTGCAGATTTCTATTACTGTTTCATTAGGAGATTCAATTCAATAGCCACGCTTCCCACCTCCCTGAATAAAGATACCCCAAATGACTGGTCTAGACTCCAGAAGCAGATAAAAATATGTATGCCTGAGGTTTACAACAGCTCCTATCCTTTAACATCTGGATCTTTATCTTTATAGAGGTTGATGTTTCCAAAATAGGAGTCGGTGAAATAGTGTCTATTATCTATTATGATTTC
Organism: Gogo arcuatus; assembly: GCA_028570945.1. Lineage (NCBI taxonomy): Eukaryota > Metazoa > Chordata > Actinopteri > Siluriformes > Anchariidae > Gogo > Gogo arcuatus. The sequence goes on from JAOTRR010000056.1 coordinate 14,354,531, forward strand.
ATAAAAATGTTTCCATGTACATTCTTCATTTTCTCCAGACACCCTACCGAACAAAATTATGATGTCAGAAAATGCAAACTGTTGACAGTGAAATTGTGTCCACAGGTTAGAGTGCATAACACTTATTCTTGACCATAAGAATCTTAAATATATTCGACAAGCTAAGAGACTCAACATAAGACAAGCTTGCTGGGCTCTTTTTTTTTCAGGTTTACTGCTACCTGCCGCCCAGATGTACATTCTAGAGTTTATGAACCAGAACCCAACACCTGAATACACTATTTCCCCTTAACTACTTGGGCTTATTATTCTTGTTGCTAGCCCTTTTTAAAGCAAAGTTATACCCATGCTCAGGAGCAATCATGGGTCTCAGCCCTAGACATACTGCCCCCAAACTAATAGTCAAATTTCGGATTGCCCTGCACCTTGACCCCTGTGCTTTGCATGCATGTATGGAGCTTTGCCTCAAATGTTGTGTACTATAATAGTCACTACTCACACATCTATTGCTGACCACCAGAGGTCACCATCACCAGAGTTCTGAAGCGTTTGCACCCTTATTGTTGTCACTAATTAAACTGACTGTTTAATGTCTTACCAAGGTTTCTGTACATCTCTGTGCCTTTTATTATTGCTTGTTTTTACTGTATATAATCTGTGGATACTTATCTGCCCAGAAATAATGATGGTGCATCTATGTTGCTGTCTGTCTGTCATACATTTACCATCTGTTTTTAATAAACTACGCTATTGGATCTATCCCTGTTTTTCACTCTATTCAGCCAAGACAGCCTAAACATTAATTCAGAACTTTCCCATGTGTGAGAATACTATTATCTTTCTGAAAGTAATTAAAAAGCTATGTTCCCAATGTATAAAAGTATGTGTACCCGCGGGGACACGGGCTGCAGCTGGCTTGACCCTCACTGTTGCTGATTGATCCTTGTGGACAGGACTGAGGCACACTGGACCCTCTAGGACAAAAATAACCTGTGGTATGACACAGAGATCTTGGATATGAGAAGTCAGGGTTTTAAAGGGAAGAAAGTTAGATGTAATTCAACATGAACAAGGTAAGCCTGTGTGACCTGCAGGACATGGCCCTCCTCTGTGGTCTCTGATTAAAGAATTGGGCAGCAAAGCTCCTTGGCTGCAGTAGAAACCCTCCCAACATTCCCCTTTGGGAGCAGTCAGCCCAGGTGTGTCACAGTAATGACCAGGAGAGCAGAGAATACACTCATCCTGCAGGACAGAGGTTTCTCTTTACAATGCTACCTAATTTGGAGCATAAACTCATGGACATACTGAAGTGGAATAAATCATGCACGTACCAGTAAACATGGGTAAATGTACACATAGCATGCAATTGATGCAAACACAAGGGTTATAAACAAACAGTGTGATCTTGCAATAAGATCATAATCACAGGGTGATGATTGCAACACATTTGGCTTTATGTTTCAGGAACATATTGTCATACCTCTGAAGTTAATTTGGTCCTATTACTAAAAGTCCCCTCTGGACAAGGCTGGGGGTCAGTGGTGCCTTCTAGACAATAATGACCTGCAGGACAGGGTCCACCATCTCCTAAGAAAACAATAACTCCTCAGTTCTGATTACAAAGCAGAACTGGAAACAGTTTCTAGTTTCTGAGTAACTCCTGAAGACAAGACCTTCATACTAGGAACTGAAAGAGCAGAGATAGCACTTATGGACCTATTACATTATATGGCGCATAAATTATTATTATTTTCTCCTTAGTAAATCTTAGGTTCATAATGAGATGACAACAGTGCTTTTTGCATATTGCTTTTTAAGTCTTTAATAAAAAATATTTCAATCTATGTTGTCTTTTTTACCTAACATCACATGCTACAAATATTAAACTATCAAAGACTTGCCCTAAGATAGTTCTGTAAAGTAAATCAAATGTTGTTTTATTCTAGGATTTCCAATTAATAAAAAAAAAAGAACAATTCATCAGCAACTGCATTTACTCACTAATTAGCAAAAGTAGCTCAGCTATTCTGTTTAATTAAAGGGGCCGGCTCACCCTTTCCAGAATCCTCTGTGCCAAATAGCGAGTCGCCATTTTATATGCTAGCGATACTCCAAAAACGATCCGCTACAATTCGGCGACATCCTGGGCCATCGATCTTAAAGTGTAATATGAAATTGAAGATATTTTGTTAAAGTACTTATATTTCAAATTCTTTCGACTGATCCATTCCGATTTCCTGGTTATTCCTTTGTAATGGATCAGAACTTGCCTCGGCTGTCTCGTGGGTGTCCACAAAGGAAAGAAAAGATAAGCTATATTTTGTTCAGAAGTTCCACGTATGACACGTAGATTAAGAAAAAAGTTCAAGATGAGGTTTGAAGGGATCATTAACAGCAAAGTTGCAGAGGTTAGCAGGGAGCGGTCACATGCTTTCAAAACAAAAACAACGAACTGGATTCTGGGAAGGGTGAGCCAGCTTCTTTAAGATTGGCATTCAACTGATCCCTCTTACAACTGCATCACTCATTTTCATTGTACCTGGGGACAAGGTAAGCGGCTGTGGTGAGGTGTTTCCACATGTGCAGTAATATCCTGCAGAGCACTGTCCAGAGAAGGAGGTAGCATTCTGGTAAGAGCAATAGTGTCCTCCATCACACTCTCTGCACTGGGAGAGCTCACTCAGGCCAGAGTCTGGGCTGTAGGTGCCCGGTGGACAAGCTCTCCACTCATAAGCTGTTCCCTCCGGACAGTAAAAACCTACAGGTAAATCAGCAGGTCTCATACACCAGTTTGGAACCAAGTCAAATGACATTTGTCTACACAGTGTGGTGCTGTTTGCTTTCTTATTGTATTTTTTTGTTCCAGTTCTTTGTCCTGTGCAGAAGGTATTTAGTAACAGGACAGAATTAATTTCACAAGTATAGCAGCACCATGTTCCTGAACAAGACAGACAATTGCCCATATCACACTATTTTTTTGTATCAACTTTATTGTGTATAACTGTCCTATATGTGTTTCCTTTGTTTTGTTGTATCTCCAACGCCTTCCTTCAGCATTATAGCAAATCAACTGGAGCTATCCTAGGCTATCCTTTAAGCACATAAGCTGTTAATAGATGTCTATAAGGAGTGTGAGAAACGAACAAATCACCCTAACCTTGTGGACAGGGTAAGCGAGCTCCATCCACACAGTACCAGCCAGCAGTGCAGGGCCAGCACTGAGAGGCCTGTGTGGCAGTCATAAATGTCCGCAGATTACATGGCACAGGTCGAGTGGTTCCATTCGGACAGTAATGACCCTGTGGGCACATGTTTCCTGACGTCCCATCAGTAGGCATGGGTGTTGTTGCTTTCTCAATGCAATAAAATCTTTCAGAAAAAAAATGCAAATAAATTGGTTACCTTGATAAATATTTCTATGATTAAGTATTATATAAGAGCACTAGAATGGCTTAATATGTTTGATTTTAGCACACACCCTTGAGAGCAGAGTCCAGTGGGCACAGATAGGGCAGTACTAGCACAGTAGAATCCTCCAGGGCATGGTTGACACTCGTCTTCACTCCTCTGGCCTGTGGTGTTTGACAAGGTACCTAATGGACAGGGCACGGGGCTGGTTGTACCTACAATAGAAAAATAAATTCATAGTTAGTGGTATAACATCATGAAAACATCATGGCATGACCACCATATAACCAGAACCACAGTTTTATAGCTATGCACTGTTAGAAGGATTCTTTGGATAGTTAAGGGTTCTTAGCTTCCCTAAGAAACAATACTTGGAACCTTATCAGGTAGGGAAACACACTCTTATTGACTATATAGAAGAGTCAAATGGAGTCTTAAAGGTTCTTCCCTTACAGGGAAGAACAGTGCAGAAATAATATCTAAGCAATTGTGTAAGATGTCTAATTATGATAATATTATGCAACAAATACAGTATAAGATTATCTAGACTTTTTTTATTTTATTTTTTCATGATTTTCACATGGCCAATTCCCACCCTTCAGACATCTCTCCCCAATTACATGACAGCTACCAATGAAGGAGGGTGAAGGCTACCACGTGCTTCCTCTAAGGCATGTGAAGCCATTCAACTGCATCTTTTCGTACCGCTGTTCAAGCAACATCAGGGGGCAGCATTCCCTCCACACTCGGATGCAAGTGCTCTCCACCCACTTCTGCATGTGTTTCTGCATTTTGTACTAATTTCAAACTTCAAATTATCGTTCTATTGCCATAATGTCACTTCTAATAATTAAATATATGCTAGAAATTAGCAAAATAATGTACTAATAGAATAAGATTTTTTTTAATGCTTGAAATTAGTCATGTTTAGATATAGGATTAATAATCATATTTGTTTTCTGGTCGTATAATATTCTAATAATGAAGAAATATTAGATAAAGTCACAATCTTTTTACTTCACAAGATATTAGCTCTTATAATACACCCTTAAAGGTTCTAGATTTAGTCTGTATCCTACAGGTATTTGATCAGCTTAGTGTAATCATTGAATTATTCTAAAAGAAAACTACTACAGTATGTTTTATAAAGTCACTATTCATAACAACATAGCATTCCTTTAATGGTATACACCTACTTCAGATTCCTTTATCATATCATATAATAAGAATTTTGCTTCATGTTTAAACACCATCTGTGCATTTAATACATTGTCAGCATGGTTTATTAAACAAGAAATTCACTAATCGTTTATCAAGTGCCAGGTCGAAAAAGAAAAACACATTTATCTCCATTTATACCACAGCACTGTTAAATTCTCAAATCTGATTGGTCAGAAGGTTTTGATTAATTTTCTATAACAGCATGGCTCTGATATTAGTTCTGGCTGGTTTATATTAATGTGCTCGTTCTAATAAATTATTGTTTCTATAGCAACAGTTTATTCACATGGACTTTTTATGACGGACTCTCCACATAATCCAAGTCTAATAAAAAACTGTTACAGATGTGTTGTTATTTAGTGAAGGAAAAAATATAATAGTTGATATGGTGAAGAAATAGACCTTTATTTCACACATATAGAAGGAGCCTCAGGTGTAAGTTTTCTGACACAGGAACATCTTCAGGACAGAAGACTTTAGGTTCTGCAGTTTATAAGGAGCATGGCAAGCTTCTTTTTTGTCTTATTTACATCAAGAGTGAGAAAAAGAGACGCTGGTGAGGGTCAAGTGTTAGTTCATTCATTCATTCATTCATTCATTCATTCATTCAACTTCAGTAACTGCTAGTCAGAGTCACAGTAGATCCAAAGCCTATCCTGGGAGCACTGGACACAAGGCAGGAATGACTGTTTAAATCTGCTATAACATAAGTGATATCAGGAACTAATTGCCTCGTGGACATTACTGTAACTATAAATTGATAAAAACTAAAATCCATTGTTCATTAACATATAAAAAAGTAATAAGCAAACTGCTGTAGTATAAAGAAGAATTAAACACTTTTGGACATGCTGTTATAGGAAAATAATCATCCACTTCATATCAGGCTGCATCACACCACCCCATCATTGATTGTTTTCCTGCACAACCCTACTTTGTTTCCTTACCTACTAACTAATGTGGAGGAATTCATGCTGTTTTTTGCCAATGCATGTTAATTATGACTATATGTATAACTATCACTGATGAAACTGTTGTATCACCTTTAGGGCAGTAGTGTCCAACTGGACAAAGTGATCCTGAAGATCCAGCAGAAGGACTGGCTGAGTGGGAGCCCTCTCTGCACCAGTACCCAGACATGCACAATCCTATAATTTAGATTCATTTCAAAGTCAACAACAACAATAAAGGTGTGCTAATGAAATAAATCCATGAATAAGTCCATTATTATAATGCATTAAAAGAATTATATATCTGCCCTTATGGTTTTACCTGCAGGCTCTGCTAAGCCTTCAAATGGGCAAAAGTGTCCTACTGGACACAGAAGACAGCTGATTAGGCTGTCCATGCCCACTTTTGGGCTGTAGCTTCCAGCAGGACAAGGATACTGAGTGGCATAGCAGGTTCCTTTAGGGCAGTAATGTCCTTTAGGACATAACTGCAGGACAGATACATTATTGACTCCAAAGTTCTCGTCACAGTAAAAGCCTGATAGAGATAAAAGAATATAGTGGCAATAAATTAAGAAATGATATGACATTGCAACTCATGTTCAGTACGTATTTTACTGGTTCATAACAAGATGCTTATAACTATATCTTGCCCTCTTCACAGACTGTGCAGTTGGCCTGCTTCTGCTTGTCCTGGTAAGTCCCAGAGGGGCAGAGAACTGGGGCAGGGCTTCCTGGGGGACATTGATGACCGAGCGGACAAGGCAGAGCTAGGTCGTCAGTCTGACCAGGGGGACACCAATAACCTGTCATACAGAGGACAAGGACAGATAGATGTAGCCTCAAACCATAAGGATTGTGTGGTTCTATAAATAGACAGAAGTTTTAACTTGAATTATGTTCTATTTTTGTGAGATTTATAGCCCATGTGTGTAAAATAGAGGCATCCTGTCTTGAGCTGAGTTTAAGGGATGTTCATAGAGTTCTGGGCAAGTATACAAATCTTTCCTGATTCGGGATGTGCTCACACATTATTCAGCTTGTCTAATTAGCTGCATAGGCATTAGCATTATTAAAATCCAATACACGTTCCCCGAAGATAGTAATCCCTTCTAAATGAAAAAAATCAGTGGTGATAATAATTACCTATGTCTAAAGTAATTACTGGGGAAACCAGTGATTTAATCCCACATGAACAAGACTTTACTCTCAGTGCTGTGTCATACAAAGATTACTCTGCTATATGGTATTTACCCTGGCTGCAAGGCGCAGTCGGGCCTCTCAGGCCTTTTGTGCTGCAGTAGTGACCGGCTGTGCATGACTGACACTGAGACCGTCGCTTCAGACCTGCTACTGCAGAGAATGTTCCCACTGGACATGGCTCCGGCTCTCTAGAGCCTTCAGCTGATTAAGAGAAACAGAATAATGACTAATTTGGTTTCTTGTCATCCACAGATACATTAGGTTGACCAATGAGCAGTAGTTACCACAATAGGAGCCAGGAGGGCAAATATCACCAGTGATGCCATCTGTTGGTTTAGATTGAGTTGCTTCCCCAGTGCAATAATAACCTCCAGCACAGGGACCACTTGGCAAAGCCAGACCTGTTAGAGAAAGCCATTTTTTATTTTACATTACTGTTAACTAAATGATTGCTTATCTTTTGAAATTAAAGAAATCTGCTCCATAAACTTCATTTTTATTCTATTTTCATCAAGCACAGTTTCTCTTTTTATGTATCACCACCACCAGGACCTCACCACTACTACAACTACCAAAGGAAATGAAGGCAATTGTATGCAGAATCATGGGTAGTGCCTCAAAAAAAAAAAAAAAATTGTCAATGTGTCCCACAAGAAATCCTCCCTTTCAAATTAAAGAAAGACAGGAATGTATTGATCTTTCCCATCCACTGAGATCACAGCTAATTACATCCATGTGAATCTCCTTATAGCACATGAGCAGCATAGCAAAACTGGACTTGGGTTACTCAGGACCTAATGATTAATCTCTAAATAGGTTCTTCAATAACATCTCTTCGCTTTTTGTATAGAGGCTAAAAAATTCTAATACACCTGTGGCATTGCAGAAAGCTCCAGGAGGGCAGGGCATAGGCTCAGAGCTTCCTGCTGGGCAGAAGTACCCTGCCTGACATCGTCCCCCAGTGGAGGAGGCTGGGCACAGACAGTTAGCGCTGGTGTAGTTGTCCAGATCAAACGGTTGAGGGTTCCAGGCTGCAGAGACACAAAACCAGCCTGGAAGAGAGAGAAAAGCAAAACATGAGGGTCAATATCAATATCAAAGTTGTGTAGAAACAAGTGCAGGTCTGAGCACATAGAATGACAATGTGTTCGATTCATGAAACCGTCATGTGACATTTAACCAAACTGTGATTTGTGGTTCTTGGTTCCACTTGTACGCAAATGTTCCCTGAGGAACTAACGAGTGAATGAACGTCTGGTTCACATTTCCAAATTGACACTAAACACCATTATGTTGAAAGTAAATACCATTATGTATATTTTTATACAATGTTTACACATACACAATTATAATTAGTCACTTTCTATTATTACTTTTATTGTTTATACTATTCTGCTTATTATATTTGCTTTTAATTATTGAGGATGTTAATAATGTTTAGATTGTAAAGAAAATTGAGCATTTTTCCATTCTTTAAATGTTAGGCATAAATTTACACACACTCCAAAAAGGTGTGGATTTAATTGTAGAGACACATCAGTGATGAAATTGATAAATAGCAAAACTGTCTGACGAATTTGTGTACGTTCATCTCATGATCACAGTTCTTGACTGAAATACACTACACTCAATGAGCACATTATTAGGAACACTACTGTATACTAATACTGGGTAGGGCCTCCCTTTACTCTCCAAAACTGCCTCAATTCTTCCTGGCATGGATGCCACAAGATGTTTGAAACATTCCTTTGAGATTCTGGTTCATGTTGATAAGATTACATCATGCAATTCCTGAAGATTTTTCAGGTGAACTTTCATGCTGTGAATCTCCTGCTCTACCACATCCCAAAGGTGTTCTGTTGGATTCAGATCTGGTGACTCGGAAAGCCACTGAAGAACATTGAACTCATTGACATTCATGAAACCAGTTGAGATGACTTTGTGACATGGTGCATTATCATGCTGGAAGCAGCCATTAGAAGATGGTAAATTGTGGCCATGAAGGGATGCACATGGTCAGCAACA
>JAOTRR010000056.1:14390051-14409497 GCA_028570945.1 Gogo arcuatus
TGTTTCCAGGATAGGCTCTGAATCCATAGTGACCCTGACCAAGATAAACCATGACTGAAGATGAGCGAAGATGTACAGTACTGTATATCTTACTGTATGTCCTATATAAAGAATGGAATTTATTGTTTCCTGTTTAATTTTAATGTATTATGATATGACACACTCCAAGAGAATGAGCAGAAACGATTGTGTAAAGAAAGATCATTCTTATGAGAACTTAATATTTTTTAATGATAATATTTTTTTTTTCAAAATGTGTGGGAAATTATTGGCAACCCAAAGAATATTTAAAATAAATACAAACATACTGTGGTGCCAATTCACAGCTACAGAGTCCAAGGTTTGATCCAATGCTTTGATTAATGTGGAGTTTGGCATGTTGCTAATTAGTTGTCTACAACTCTCTTGGAATCTGTATTCTTATCAATTTAGTTATAGTCTACATTGTTGGGCGCTTCTTCTTCCATCCACTCAGACATGATGTGAAAAGAAGGAATAAGAAGGGGAGTTATAGGGCAGTATGCTTGTCTATAACATAATGATAGATTTTATTGATGTGTGCAATGTAATTTTTTTGCATACAGAATTTCTGTCATACATGGAATCCTAATATATTGTAGGCAAAAAAAATAATCATATTAGAAACCTTTAGTGTAAATCTATACTCAGATATCGGATTAGGTGTCTTGAGTAGTGCGTCTTCCCCAAAGTTTAAATGAAAGCTTCATCTACACTCATCGTCCACTTTATTAGGAACACCTATACACCTGCACATTCATACATTTATCTAATCATGTAAATAAGAGCTTCAGTTACTGTACACATCAGACATCAGAATGAAGAAGAACTGATCTCTGTGACTTTGATCATGATATGGATGCTGATCTCCTGAGAATTTCACACACAAGAAACCATTACGGTTTCTCAGTAAACCACAGTAAAATACCCGATGGTTAGTATTACCATTTCAAATTTTAATTATCATTAAAACTGCAGTTGATTACGACGGTTTGAAAAGCTCACATTAAAGTTCATGAAAAGCAAATTCAGATATTTGTTTCTAAACACATTACACACGTTAGAAAATAGTTGATGAAACATGTGAAAAGACTGTGAACTATGTAGTACTGAATTGTGGAGTTAGACCCTTAAACAGTTTTTCATCATTTTTGTGTTCAGGATTTTTTGTGCGGGTCAGAAATCATGGCTCGATGACGCACTGGAGCCAGACTTAGCATAACCCCTTTTAATGTTCATTTTGATTGGATAATTCTCCACGTTGTATTTTCAAGTTTACGCCCACTCACCATTATGGATCACTTCTGTTTTCATTCAGGATGGCAAGTTAACACCTTTATTTCCATGGAAACACCGAAATAAATTTTTTTTATTTATATATATATATATATATATATAATGTTTTGTTAATATAAACATGCGCTGCTGTTTTTCAAGTTTAACTGCAATATGGGCGTGCTCTGTTTTTGTGCTGTGTTGCTAAATGCTAGTTGAAAATGGATTCATTTATGGATTGGTGAACTTTGACAGAAAAGAAATAATGGAAAATATTGTTTTTATGGTTTTTTGCATGTGATTGGAGGCGTTCATCTCAATTTCATTGCGAACATGCACGCCTCCGACTGTTACATGGATCTAAAAGCGGACTTAGCTGGCTTGATTGAAACACCAACTCTACTGAGGAAAGGTCAGATAGAATTTAGCTGGTTTATTTTTTGTATGTCAGAGACTGGCACAGAGCCGTGCAGTGCTTTTCCCGTGTGCGGTAATGGAGGGAGAGAGAGAGAGAGTTTAGCTTTGTTTGCTTTTTTGTGGTTTTAAATATCGGTCTCATGTCGTTGTTATTTAGGCTTTCAGAGGCTATTGCATGGTTTCACCATGGTTAAATCAACCCTAACCCAAAGATTTACAACACCCTAACCATAATCTAATCCAAACCCAAAGCCTAAAATGACTGAAATGTCGATTAGCATAACGGTCACTGAGATAAACCAAAAAAAGTGTCAGCACATGCGTTAAATGCCACTGGCCTAAAACTGCGGCTCTGCGAGTCTGCAGTCAGATATTATTGGAGGCTGTGCCTTTCCTGGAATTAGGCGTGGTTTCAGCACCTCTAGTGGACACGCCCCCAGCATCTCAGAGCAGCGAGTACCGCTTATTATTTCACGGTTCTGTAAAATAGTCGATAGATTAATCGATAGGAAAATAGTTGTTCGTGGCAGCCCTAATGTTATTATTTTAATGTTTATGCACACAAAAAGTTCAGAGTGCTGCTAATTTTATTTGTGGCTTTCAATATAAAACTTGGTGAAATGATTTCAGTTTGTGTATCAGTACTTTTTGAAAAATTTCAGCACATTTTAACAATACCGTGATTTAATACTGATAACCGTGATCATTTTGGTCATGATAATCGTAATATTAAATTTTCATACCGTTTCATCTCTACTCTAGACGTTATACAGAATGGTGCGAAAAACAAAAAACATCCTGGGTGTGGAAGGTCTGCAGGCTGAAACACCTTGTTGATGAGAGAGATCAGAGGAGAATGTCCAGACTGGTTTAAGCTGACAGAAAGGATGTAGTAACTCAATCACTCTTTACAACCATGGTGAGCAGAAAAGCATCTCGGTATGCCCAAAACATCAAATCCTGAGGTGGATGAGGCTACAGCAGCAGAAGACCACATTGGGTTCCACTTCTGTCAGCCAAGAACAGGAATCTGAGACTGTCATGGGAACTGACTCACTGAAACTGGACAGTTTAACATTAGAAAAAAAAAATCACCTGGTCTTTTTCCAGTCTTCCAGACATTAACGGAAGCTCTTGACCTGTATCTGCATGATTTTATGCATTGTGTTGCTGCTGCTGCCACATGATTGACTGATTAGATATCTGCATGACTAATAAAGTGCATTAGGCAAGTTTATAACCGAAAAGACCATGTTTTGAGGTATAGTATATTCTCCTTAATCATTGTAATGTTACTGATAATGCACTATAAACACAACATATAGAAACTATACTGAAAATTATCCTTTTATTTAATTTATTTATTCATCAGCCATCATTCATCTTCAATAAGTACTTTATCCTGATCAGGTTTCACACACTCTTTTACACCTCAGACAATTTAACACAGTCAATCCAAGGCATGATTTGGGAGGTAGGAGGAACCCGGAGAACCCTGAGGAAACCCATGTAGATACGGGGAGAACATGTGAAACTCCACCAGAATTTCTGGAGCTGTTATGTGGCAACCAGTGCACCTGGATTAAAACACTGCATTGTTCACTTTTCGATTTATTTGTGCCTTACCGACGATATCCTTCAGTTTTTATGTATTTTGCCTTTTATGTGGTTTGCAATTTCTTTTTTCCAGAAAGTGGACTTGATCCAGCTAAATGGGGTGCCCTGATGGAGCACAGGTTCTCCAGCAATGATGCTTTCAAGGTGGGTTGAATAGATTTGGCAGTATCCTCAAGCAAGAATTTATTTATCATTATTTAGCACTGTTCTATTTAAACAGGATGCAGTTAACGAGGAAAACTGCAGCCCAGTCGATGAAACCGGAAGCTCTGTAAATGAGTGAGTCTGATTTCTCCATGACTTGACAAGAGGCGCAACATTGATCAGTTCAGATTCAGTTTCTCTTGATTAAAAAGGAGGGACAGAATGTAGGAAATAAAATGTGCAACAACTCCAGATTTGACTTTTTTTAACATTTCTGTATTTCATGGCTTTACCTGAAGTGTAATATATTTAACTCTGAGAGCATTCTGAACCACAGCTGTTAATTTTCCCTTCATCAGGATAGATTTTCAGTCATGCAGTAGTAAATTCGCTGGTTCAAAAGACTAATTACAGTACCAGAACACACATCTACACCTACTGTACAGGATCAGTTCTCATTGTGATGCTTGTTTGAGCTCCTGTTTTAACTGAGCCTGCATTATGAATCACTCTTAATTGCTACTTAATTGTCCTTATATTTCAATGTCACCTTTCAGAGACAGAGTTTTTCAAGCTGATTCATGTGAAAATAATGAAGACAAAATTCCCCAGCCAACTCCAAACTCCTCCCCTTCACCTGAGACCCTTGATGCTTCTAAAGACGTTGTAGAGCCCGAAGCACAGCCAAACAACGAGTTAAATAAATCTGAGGACGAATCTGGAGAGACTGATTCTGAACTTAATCTGGGGGTTTTATATAGGGGAACTGCAGACGTTGACATATGTGCTGAAGAGTTGAATAAAATGGAAACAGGTGAGTTGCAAATGCTCGAAAATGTACAGGAGCCTGCCAGTGTCGATGAAGAAAATGAGACAGCAGAAAAAGAGCTCGATCCCATAACCCTGTCATCATATCATGGTCTCGCAGACGTAGACGTGTGCTCTGAAGAACTGCAGTCTACTTTGCAGGAAGAGGAGCACACTGAGGGCAGCGGAGACGTGACTGTGACCGATGCAGGTTTTATTCCACCTTCAGAAAACCCAGGCCCTGTCCTAGTCGAGCAAGATGTCCTAGATACTCATGATGAATTCACTCCGTTTGGTACTGAGACTTCGGTATATGTTGAACAGGATGTTGATAAAGAATTAGATGATATTTCTTACAATGAGAAAACAACTACTTCCCCTATTAAAGAGGAGGAAATAGGAGAAACTGGTCATCGTTCAGAGGATGTCGGAGAAATGAGTAATACTTTGCTTGATGAACCAGGGCCAGAAATTCATAATGTTGAGCAGCTACAACTAAACGAACGAGCAGAACGTGTCAGTGTGTCAGAAGAGGCAACAACCTTCGATGAAACAAATACCAATGAAATACCACTGGGGGTTGAAAACCAGCAAGCAAATGACATTTTGGCAGCTGAAGCTATGAGTGAATCATCATTCATTTTGGAAGAAGCCAGTCTAGCAGACAGGAGCAACGAAGATAGACCAGGAATGGAGGATTTTACAAATGTAGCTTATGAAGTTCAGGAGGAAAGTAAAGATGTCCCTGAAAGTGTCACTGATGTCACTGATGCCACTGATGCCACTGATGAAAGAGATTCTCAGACTGATATACAGAAAGATGAGACAAATGATGATAAACAGACTGACCCCCAAGATATATTTGAATCAATCCCTGTGGAGGATATGGAAGGCCTGGTGGACAGTAATCTTAATCCCACTGGCTTTTCAGATGAGGGCATGAACAAAGATGACACGAGAACATCTCAGCAGGATGTAGATGAATTTGAGGATACCAGTGAAATTGATGAAGGAAATAATGGTGTGAATGCACCTGAGACAGAGGAAGACCATTTGTTTTACACTACATTCACTCATGAATCTAAAGGAACCCTTCCTACATCTGAGGAAACTGAGCAGGACATGGAGGTCACCGATAAACAATCTGTTTCAGAGTCACAAGAGCATACAGAGGAACCTGAGACAGCTATATCTTATGAACAGTCTGAATACAAAGAGGACATGGTCCATGAGCACATACTTGAAAGTGAGAACAAGGAGGTGGACGAGCAGGTAAGATGTAGAAATAACGAATTATTTGAATTTGGAATGTTTTTTGGGTTTTGTTTTTTTTTGGCAAACAGAGAATCCAGGATAAGTGATGACCTTATCCTGGATCTAGGCTGTTCCAATTTTTTGTCCTGAGCTGATATTTAAAAATAAAAACCTCAAAAGGACACGTCTGATCAACAGCGAGGTGCCTCTGTTCTGGTCTCGAGAGATAGGTGATTGAAGATGCCCCTGAAATAGTTCTGTTTCTGGGTAACAGACTGCATCATTCAGACACACAGGTACAGTCACTCGGTGCTACAATGCTGTCAATGGAGATATGAATCATAGTGGAGAGTCTCATCCCAGTGATTTTTCAGAAAATGTTGAGAAATGTAAGGTAAATTTCTATACGATTCTTATGGTAGAAAGTTTGGTGGAGAAGGATTTATAAGTGTTGCCATGGAAACATGGTACCAGTCATTTCTCCTCTACCTCAAGATAGATTCTCTCTCTCATTCTCTCTCTCTCTCTCTCTCTCTCTCTCTCTCTCTCTCTTTCTATATATATATATATATATATATATATTAAATGTGTGTTTTTTTGTTGTTGTTGGGTTTTTTTTTTTAAGAAACCCAACTAGATCACCTAGCGTGTGAACTTCTACAGAGGGTAATTACATCTGTGCAGCATGTTCCGTCTTTGTCTCATTCTCTCTTTACAATGTAGGTCATCTAATCTAATCTATATCACATCCAGCAAATGTTACATTTTGCGAACGCACCAAATGCATTTTGTTTTCAGCTGCAGTATTTATGATAATCTTTATCCTGCCATTAACGTAAAGTACTTGTCTTCTGAGATATTCCAAAAATCTGGATGAAATTCAACATTTAACAAATAGCAAAACATTCAGATATTTTTTGCCTTCGTGTTTTTTCCCTCACCAGTTAATCTGGTTAGAGAATGCCAGTAGGGGAAATGTGTAATGCTCCAGTGTGTTAGAGATGGATGGATTTGGTGCTGTATCTTGGCAGAATGCAAACAGGTCAAAGGAGGAGTATCTTTTGAGCGTCTAGACATGCAGGCCAGGCTTTCAGCATTTTTTTTAGCACACAGTAGAAGCTTTTTTTTTTTAAATGCGAAGCACCGCATGGTCCTGGCAGAAGCAAAGCTGGATGATAAGCAATTTCTTAGTGCCTCTAGGCAATGGACGGCAAGCCGAGAATGTTGTCTGGGAATTAAGTTCATCCGTGTAGGCTTTGTTAATGGATGAAGTTAGACTGATGCTGAAATAAGACCTGTAGCAATGGTTTCCTGTCCTGTTTTGCGGTGGTAAAATTACAATGTGTCAATTTTACCAATGCCTCCTTAGAGGAATGCTTCTAAGCATCACCATGGCATGACGGTTGTCTCTGATTTTCACAGCTGGTCCCGACTCCTGATTTAGAACAACCTGCAGCCCAAGACCAACCTGAGCATCTGACAGCTGATAGCAATGAGTTTTAATGGATTATTTTCTGTTTTGGGATTATTTGATCTATTTTTCCATGATTATGATACATGATTTAATCATTAAGATCAATTCCATTTAGTGTGATTTTAGTATGGGGTCTTAGTTACTCGTAATACATACGTGGCACGTGTCTGACCTCTGCTCACTCATAAAATGTATACATATCTGTTTCTTGGGTCATAATGTCTTTGTACTTGTTTATGGTTTTCTGTTCATGTTTTTCTCCTATATTAGCTTAGGGTTTTATTATCTAGTCCGAGCGCCCTTCGTACGGACACCTCAGCGTAACATCAGTATAAAACCGGCTGTTTCTAACTTTGTTTAGATTAAGATTTGATACTAAGCTGTGTACCCAGGTTGTCCTGTTTATTGTGCAATAAAGTATCTCCTTTATTATAACCTGGTTATTGGTCTCCTGATTCTTCAGTCATCTTACTTCTGATGAAACTGTAGTATTTTTGGTCAGAGAAAGATTTACAACAATTTTTGTTCTGTACATTACAATTTACTATAAAAATATTATGACTATATGGAGAATAAAATACTGTATCTTGACAAGAATATACACTATAAGGATTGGTATAGAGCAAATGGGAGCGGTTTTATTGAGGGTCCAAAGAGAGCTTTTTTTGGCATAAACCCATACCAGCAGGATCTAACAAACACACCATATGGAAACGCAGGATACAGCTAATGTTGCCGCCATTGATCTCCATTTGGACCGATATTTCTCAGTCTGCTTCATTGACACGTCTGTAACACATCATTAGTGGTGATTGAAAAGGTGCATGTAAAATACCTTCGTGGTTGTAATGAACACTCTAAATTGATTTTGGATTATATGCAAGTCCAAGTAAATGGACTAAGCACATACTGCTCAGCCCTAATTGTTTCACTATTGAGTTATATATAGATATTACATTTGATCCCACAACCTGGACCTGGATAAGCAGTAGAAAATGGATGGATGATAGGATGGACGGAAGGATGCACATTTGATCCCCCTCATCTAATACCGCAACCAGCCGTCACCAGCAGTCAGAGCAGCATAATGATAAAATCATTCCTTTGCTACCTTTTGCATGAATATAGCAAACATTTATTTTCAAACAGAGATTTGCTGCTTTTGATAACTAAATTGCTACACCCAGGATAGTTCCTTATGTTACTAATACAGAGCTATGAAGCTATAAACAGGAACATTTCAGAGCTTCCTTTGTAGTAAATGCTTCACTTTCATTCAATGGAAAAGCCAAAAAACATCTACATTTGAACACACTACATGTATCTGTCTCATCTTATTAGCCTCCCAGCATTCATTCCCAGACCATACTCCGCACCAAATATGGTGAGAGCGTCAAAGTGACTGGAAGTTGTTCATTTACTATGAGAGCCAGCGTCTCTCAGCAGCGAGCAGTGGCATGATCGTTGTGTCACATCTTGGGCGGTGGGGGCGTCAGAATAAAGTTGAAGTTCAGGCAACTTTATGGTAATGAGCTATGATGCGGTTTGGCGGCAATCAATCGGAATTTAGAAATGCTCCATTCTAAAGAATACTAGAGAACACAGTCGTCTAAATTTTGGTTCCGTTCAAACAGTTGTGGTGGCGAGTTTCCCTATTATTTATCATGTGTCCCTGTTTGTGTACAGGGACATAAATAATATTAAAAAAATGAATAAACTGAATGTTGAAATTTTCCTTAGCACTTACCATTAACACAGAAGTCACACCACAAATATGGCTTTTACTTTAGTTAGTTTATTTTCTTACCAAACATGTAATCATAATTGTTCATTACTTTCCTTCATCGAGCGATTTCTTACTTTCACATTTAAAAGATTTCATGAGGTTAACTTATACCCTACTTGTGGTCAGTCGGCGTTGATGTCTTTCTGCTTTGCGTCCCCTTTAAGTAAAATTTGCAAGACAAAGGATTCCGAACAAATGTGTACCTGCCTATTTCATCTATGTCACACGTCGGTAGAGCAGCCAGAGAGAATTTTAATGCTGTCACCGCGTTTGGTGTGAATGTACCATGAGAGACTGTCCCTCACATCCCTGCCACCTGATTGGAACTGCAACTGACCCACCCTTCACCTTGCAGTTGGTCAGCCCACAAGATGGCTCCACATCCCCAAAATTCAGGCCAAGCCTGACCGGGATACATTGGTAACCCAGTCACTAGATGCTTATTACCGGACACCACCCCCAGGCCCGGTAACCCTAATCCAAGCAGGGTACACTTAAGTCGTTTCTGTACCTTTCTTGGAGGTCATTACATTTGGCCCTTCAGATTTGTTCACCAATAGCTCTTTTCCACCAGGACGGTGCCAGTGCAGAGTCAGTTCTACCTTTTGAGAACTGGACCTTATTTCGACCAGATGTTACATAGCAGAAGTTGGGGTTATTTCTGTTGAAATGTTACTGGGGGAAAAATCATGGTGGACAGGACGCATCTGATTTGCTTGCTTTTTATAGATTTACTTTTAAAGTCGTTACATCTTGCATTTGAAGGATGCCTGCATGTAGCAATGTTTTATCAAAATGCCAGGTAATTTCTTGCGGTAGCCCTTCCCATAGCCACTGATGTCAGTGGTTCCAAGTTTGGGACCAGCAATTTTGTGGTGCCATGTCGGTGCCAGCTTTTGGCACTGACACCAGTCTTTTTTTGGTCGAAATGCATGGAACCGATTGTAGATTAGGCACTGGGTGGCCCTATGGGGGGGAATTAAGCTCCCAGTGACATAACCCTGAGGTTCACCGAAGTACACAAGCCCCCTTTCTCGGAAATATGACACGTAAGGCATTTTTCATATGTAGTGTTTTGTTATTTCTATGTTAGGGTTGGCTGTACAGTTTTTCCCCCCATGAGACTATCATTTTCACTGAAAAGTCATGTCAGTTGAGTCAGAGTGATAATAGGAGGGACAATATAGTGATAGTGAGAGACAAACATCTCTCTCTCTCTCTCTCTCCCTCTCTCTCTCCTTTATTCCCTCCCTCCCTCTCTCTCTCCCCCGCTCCTTCTTTCCACCCACCTCAGCTCGAGAATAATAAGCAGAGCTGGGTGAGAGGCGCGCGCGCTCCAATCTCTCTGGCATCACCTTTCTCGTCTATTAGTGCAATAAAGAACACATTTATCAGCATGGACTGCCACTGCGTAAGTACATGTCTGCCTTTTATAGAGAACTATTCGTGGGTGATTTGTAACACCGCGTTACTATAACTTATTTAAGTTTTCTACCGAAAAGCGAGACTCGGAGACATCCGTTATCGCATGCACTTGCACATTATTTCGTGCAACTTCTCAGGAGAACAGCTTTAAAATACAGAATGCATTGACATCATGCTCGTGACCGCGTACGCCTCATACTACAAGATATTCCTTTCATGAGAAATGCGATACTTATGCATATTTAGTAGTGTTTGCAAACAGTTTTGTATTTTTGTGATTTTTTAAAATGATTTTCCTGATTTCACCTCCACACTCGTCCTCTAGAGGGCGCTCCATAACTCTATTATTGCACAAAGCCTTTTTCAGTCGGAAATCCAGTCTTTCTGCACTCTATTTGAAGGGGGTCTGTAACGTTAGAACCACGAAATAAGTAGCCAAATAAAGCCTTGAACGATTTATTCAAGGTTTAATGTCGAAAAGTCGAAATGTTGCATTATAGTGACCTCTGGTGGTCAGATAGTAGCCTAGCAGATCAGTGATATCATACTACAGAAATGTTGCGTGTTTTTTTTTTTTTTAATGCAGTTGCCCATTAGGGTTGTACAATAACTAAAGTTAAATAAAATAAAAAAAACTGAAGTTATTTTTGAATTGTTATTATTATTATTAACCATGGTCTTTGCTATATCTGATATTCCTCAATCTGCAAATGAGGACTCAATCTTCATTTTTTGTTAAAAAAGATTTTTTGCTGTGGGTGTTTTGATGAATCATGAATCATTAGCACAATGAATGGATGGATGGATGGATGGATGGGTGAACAAAAAACCCACAGTCACTAACTGTGACTGCATAGGTTCACAGGTTTACACCCTGCAAGACGTACTCCAATAGTAATTTTAAGGTGATATTTTGTGTCCATAGTGTCTACCCCTAGCCCCCTAGCCCTATTTTTAAAAGAAAGAAAGAAAGAAAGAAAGAAAGTTTTTACACTTTTGAATTAGACGAGGGTCTTCTGGGTGAAAATGTTCAGACCCCAGACAGGACCTAATCATACCATTCCAGGGATTCAAATCTTTTTCTTTCTTTTTTTTTAATGAAAATTAAGTGACAGTTAATAACAATTAATAACAAATGAATGAATAAATGAATTAAAAATAATTAATGTCAGATTTTTGCTGTCACTAACCGTGACTGCATCGGTTCCCAGGTTTACATCTTGCACTAGTAATGTGTATTATAATTGTACTATTAATAAAAATAATATAATTGTGACTTTTTTTTGTCTATATTGTACAGCCCTGGACTAAGTTTTCAAATGTAAATTCACGTAGCCAAAAAACACAGATCAGGGATTTGCAGGGATTTTAGACCTTTAAAGTAAATGTGGGTCTTTAGGGTGAAAATGTTCAGAATCCAGATCACCAACATGAGGGCAAAGTGTATGACTTAAGAATGATGCAGTCTGGATGGTCCGTTGATTTTTTCTTTTTGGTACATACTTTGGAACAGTGTTTTGAATAGTTAAATATTTTAAGTCTAAAGTTACTAGTTTGTGAAGATAGCACAAAGAATTATATTTGACAAAGAGTGATGTACCTTATTATTTTTAGTTGCCAATAATGCATGATACTGTTTGAAAGCAATTCCTCTAGCACCTATTATTTGTTGCCACAGTGGAACCTGCTTTGAAGTGCATATGGCTTTTTTCAAAAAGTGAAAAAGGGCACATCCATGCATTATTTTGGTATCTCTAGTCATACTATATTTAACTTAAATAAATAATTTGGAAAGGCTGAGGAAGATTACATGATTCCTGGCAGAAAACACAAACGCTTGTTTGAGAATTCAGGGATGCATAACACCCCTGCCTTTGTCCATGAGGTGGGATAAGAATGTCAAAACGTTCAACAATGTGAAAAGGAGCTGATTAATTTTGAGTTCAGTGGGTGGCTCCACGCTTCACCCACCCAGAGGCTGTTTCAGCCCTGTCACTCATCCTCTGCTCACTGCCTATACAGATGCTTGGTGGGAGAATGCATGGACTCACAAATGCAAGCCTCTAAACACTTAGTACAGGCTAGCCAAATCCCACCAACACAAAGTCTGAAGACAAGGACAGCTGCATGTCTCTGGAAAGGTTAAGTAATTATAATCCTCTTTCTGTAAATGATGAAATGTTTGGGGCCTTAATTGCTTTTCTGAGTTCTTTTTATAGTTCCAAAATTAGAGCTTCCCTTTACCGTGTATTGATCTTTTTCTGCAAGTGAAAAATGAGACTGTTATACATTTGCACAATATTGGGTCCAGTACATACTGGGTAGGGCATGATGTCACTTTGAAGAGGATTAAGATGGCTGGTGATCAGACTAAGCCCACTAAACTGTGGTGGACACATTGCTAGAGATTATTTTAAAGGTAAGGCAAAGCAAAAAAAAAATGTCAATGGAAATGTCTTGGTTACTGAACTTGTCCTGCTCGGTTATTGTGATAACAGGAGGAGAGCAGCCAGCCGCAGGAAGAAGAGGACATCATGGACATCCCCCTGGATGACCCAGAGGCCAACAAGGCAGCCGCCAAGATCCAGGCAGGTTTCCGCGGCCACATGACCCGGAAGAAGTTGAAACCCGGTGATAAACCCGGAGAGGAGGTGAGCAGCACTTGTGAGACGCTCAACGGCAGCCAGGGGGACGCAGGTCAGTGGCTGTCCCCAGTTTCTGTAGACTATAGACTGAGGCCCAGGAGCAGTTCTGTAGTTCATACACTTGAAAGTGTTCTTCTTTCCCCAAAGACGCATTCTAGCACTTAAAATAAGATTGTCTTTCACATTTGAAGTGGTGTTAGAAGTGAACTGGAGACTTCTATTGACTTGTGAAATATAAACAGTTCTATTTCACCTGTCCTAACTGCCACAACTGGCGTGAAACATCTGTATACCTTCTTGTGTGTGCTCACACATTCAAAAACCTTCCAACAAAGTCAAGTGGTGGTGAATAACACATTATTTGATTTAAATACCACCTTTCATGTCAGACATGTACACGTAGTACATGATATGGAGCTATCCACTTAGCAGTTTGTGACCACTGACAGTAACCCATCCTCCAAAGTTGTGGATAGCCTTTTCTCATTCTTTTCTACCTTGGTAAGTGTCCTTTCTTGTACATTTTGAGCAATTTTCAGAGAATGTTACAGAGCTCCATAGCATCCATTAACTTTGAGTCAGGTTTCCCTTGCTATCATTACTTGTCTACATTAGCTAATCTCTTGCCGCACTGTCTACTGTGTTGTCTCTCTGAGCTTGCATTGTTTAGTTCTACTCATTTTTCTGTATGTGGCACATACCATTCTCGCTCTCCAGGTCACTTTTTCCCTCAATATTTTCTCCTCCAAATATTCTATATTCTCTGCCATCTAGTCAACCAGTGGGCCTGTGTTGCTAGCATGGTTGGACCCCAATTACCATGGACAGAATTATGTCCTTCTTTCAGAGAATGGAGCTGAAGCATTGGCTTGATGGGGATGCAGGTGCCCCATCAGACTGGGACAATCATTATATATGTTTTCCTTACAAGCTGGTGAATGTATGGTGCCATAGGGATACAAGGGATACAACTACTAGCCAGCTAGAATTGATGGCAGTCATCTGGCTCTGAAGTTCTTCTTGCTTCAGTGACATCATCACGACTTGGTCCATTCAGACAGTGCCAAGCTGGTCAGTTACATCAACCATCTGGGTGGCATGAAGTCTAGGACCTCTCTCTGCCTTGCGCAGAATCTCTTAGGTGGGCTCACAAATGACTGGCCTCACTGAGGACAACTCATCTGCTGGGGTACAGTGGTTCAGCGGATGCACTGTCAAGCCTCTGCACCCAAGAAGTGGTAGCCCATATCTGTGAAACGTTTGATAAGGTATAGGTGAACCTCTTTGTTGGTCAACACGTGTACAGTTATGGTTTCTATTGGCAGAGCCAGACAGCCTGCTGAAACAGGATGCCCTGGCCTGCAACTGGCCTCAGTTATAAACCTTATTTCCACTAACACAGATTCTTCTCACATTGTGCAGAATTCAGTAACTAGGCTACAGTGTCCTGCTCCTGGCCCTGAGATGGCTGGAAAAACCTTGGAGAGCCGCTGTCCCAACTGGACGGTGAGATTTGGCACCATCACCAGCTTGGTCAGTTTTATAGTCTCCGATGGTTTGGCCTCTCAGACTGAATCACCAACCAAGGACTGTGACCCAGCAGTCCAGGAGACACTTCTGAAGGCAACAGCCCCTAGCATACAGTATAGGTCTTGTATGACATAAACTGGAAGCTGTTTTGTGAATGACATTAATCAGGTAGACTCAGTGCATTTCCTGATTCCCAATATCCTGACTTGACTTTTTCAGGGACTACTAGACAGCACCTTGTATGCAAGATGTCTGTGGGATGACCTAGTGGTTGAATCTGGTTGTCCAGTGTTATATCAGCCAAGTTTGTGAATCCATCCATTGACTTTGCAGCCTTCACTGAAGCTGATCTTACAGAGTGTTCCTTGCTGTGCCTGGTACATGCCCTGAGATATTATTTAGACCAAATGGCAGCCATCCAATCCTCAGACCAACTGTTTATTTGCCATGAAGGAAAGACATTGGGGATTCCTTGTCTAATATGGTTACTAGACATACGAGGTGCCCAGCCTATACTTTGACATTCCACTGTATGGGGATCATCTCCTTCTCATGGACATTACTTAGAAGAATAGTGCTCAAGGTTGCTGATACTTGAAAGTTGCTGATACCTGGACGTCACCATGCCATTTCTCTAAATTCCAAAGGATTAACATTGCCCCTCCAAGTAATATGAGTTTGGTGGTAATGTCAGAATAAGGTAAAATGAGTTCTGTTCCATATTACATAATATTACATAATACAGGTATTTCACACTGCTACTAGCAGTTACTGTGTGAGGGGTGAAACAGAACTCTTGTAGTTTTTATTAAACCTAGATAACCACCAATGTTCTTTTTAATTTGGAACCGGTACTGGCTCAACAAGATAGGGAAAGATGGTTGTAGAATGGGGCTATTTATTGCAAATACTGTGTCACATATCACAGCATGACTTTGCTGGAAGGTCTTGATATGCATACACACATATCCTAGCAGTTATACAGAGTTCACTGTACCACAGCTACATGAAACCAGTATTGTTTTCTATTCATGCAGCAATTATATTCATTTTTAAGCATATTATTCAGTAACTGCTAAGAATTATTCAGTAACTATAGTGACACAGTTATGTAGATACGAGAGCAAGGAATCAAATTCTGAACACACCAAGTCCTTGAAGTTTGTGGGGGTAATAAACATGGACAGACTTTGTGATCATTAAAAATCGTTGCACTTGCAAATGGTTTTTACTAACACAGAAAGTTAATGCTTCCAGGTGGAGCAACAGAAAAGTGTTTGCCCTTTTGTCAAGAGATTGTGAGTTTGATTTCTGTCATCGTCAATCAAAGTGACACTAGCCAATTGTGGGCATCTGTGAGCTCATGTATGTGGAAGAGGGTAGATAGCATTTTTCGCAGATAGCGCTTGCCTTCACACTCTCTGGGTTGTAGCTATCGTGTGATAGGGGATGTCTGGTGTGTGGGAATTGGCAGGATACTAAATTAGGGAGAAAATAGGGGGGGAAAAAAAGAAAAGTAAATTTAATGGATCAACAGAGAGAAACCTCACACCTGCAGTATGGTAATCTTGCCTCAGTTTTAGAGACATAAATCTTATTGTGATTATGGGTGGCTGAAACCTCTGCAGTTTTCCCATAACTGAGTATGAAAACATCTCAAACAAAGTTTCTTTTTTCTTATCCAATGTTGCAGTTGGGATGATCTTATTCTCCATAGAATCAGAGATTTAAGACAGTGACACAGCCTTATTAATGCAAAGCACCATTGTACCCCCAACTGTCCCTCTATTGTCCAACTTTCCCTACAATGTCCCCATAGGGACCTAACATCATCCGTCCCCCTTCTTTACATACTTCAACACTATCTCCAACTGAACCCCATGTGCCTTGAATAGAAATGCAGAAATCAAATTTTAATTCAGCAGTATAGCCAGAACAGATATAAGGATCAAAAATAATATTGATAGTGTACAAAAATTTTGTTTTTCTGCATCTATGAAGTACCTGAACATATTGTGCTTTGTTAAACCTGGGAAGAAACGAAGGAAAGCTGTTCATTTGAGGTGGAATTTGGTGAAGGTGATGAGTATGAGCACGTCCTTTTCACATCACCAGGCCTAGATTTCTCTCCTGTGCTGTGCTGTGCCAGTCCACTGTACCCCACCTCTGAAGAGGACTGGGGGAATTTAGGCCTTTTTCTGTCAAGCAACATCAACCCAGTTCTTTGTTGCTAAGCATTTTAAAAATGGAGCTGTTATTTTTATCCTCAGGTGCATCTGCACCATTGAGATCAAGCTGAGAAACTGGGTTCTGTCTTCACTGTGGTGTGGACCAAAAAAAGACCGGCATCTGGCTAGGTGTGGGAGTTATGCCCTAAAATGATAGATGTGGATATTGTGAAATTATAATGATCAAGACATAAAAGTAGTAATACTTTGAAACCATACTGTGTAAAATATCCAAAATTTATAATGGAAAGATTGTCTATAATGTAATTTGAGGAAATAATTGTGTCTGTGTTGTACATTAATGCATAATAGAAACAGGGCCAGACCAATGCAATTATGAATATCATTTTAGACATCACTGTTGACTATATAGTTCAAATACATGAGAATATAAATTTCTAGCACTAATCATTTATATACCCATCCACCCTATTCATAGCAAGCAAGTTATTGGAGATATTAAGCATGTAATAGTAAAGAACACATTGGAAAAAAATAGTGTTAAATCTGTTGAATTAGTGTCAATATTTGAGCTTATTACTACTCAGTGTGAAAACAATAGCTAACACTTTTTTATAGTTAAGTGCTGACATTGTAACTGTCTGTAATACTGTCAGTAGAGCCCGCTAAACTTGTTAAATCTGTTGTGTGTTTTGGACAGCAGGGGGATCAGAAGGAGTAGAGACAGATGAAACGTCCGTGCCAGAGCAGTGAGGATTCTTCACTCTGGGGACAGCAGTTCCTGGAGATGTACCTTTTTATTTAGAGACAAGCTGTAGTTGTAGGTTGGATCTCTCATCTGAAATATGATCGCTCGTTATTTATAATTCAGTCTCTCTCTTCTCTTTTTTCTCTTTTCCTTTTTTCCTGCTTCTTATCCAGTCTAAGGGGAATAACTGTCCCAAACCAGCATGCATTTGCATCTCACTGGGCATGAACTTGGTACACTTGTACTCTTCCTGATTGTGTGCTCGTCCAAATGTTGGTGTGAAAGCAACAAGGAATGCCCGTAAGAGTTTTAATGTGTACTGCTTGACTCAGATATATTTTAGACTTGAAATTATGTATCACAGCTGTCTTTTGTATTTGCTATTTGCTTGAAGGTTTGCCCCATCGTGGTGGTTATTATGTAGTATGCATTATGTTTAAATACTTTAGGATGTGTGTGTGTGTGTGTGTGTGTGTGTGTGTGTGTGTGTAATTTATTGAATGCTATTCTACATTTATTGCTCTTATGAATCTGCTTTAACTTATGATAATCTGTTAAATGTTTGCTTTGCTCCCTTTAATATTTATCTTCTCAGTCTGTAGAGTCAGATATAAAAAAGAAATCAGAGCTTCCAAAACAGCAGTTAGCATGGTTGGCCTTCTGTTCTTTCTTCCTTTTTTTAATAATCAAAGTTGCTGTATTTCAAGGAGTTTAAGAATTTTGATTTGACTAGGAATGTACGTTTTATGAATGGCTATAAAGATCACCTTGCATGTACACAATGGATTTAAGCATCAGCAGTAAACTGAATAAAAAGCTCTGAAATGTTGTCTCCTGTGTAGATGATTTCATGCTGTTTGCAGAAGATCATTAGCCTTCTGATGGCCTTTCATGAGTGAAGCTGAAGCTCTTAAAGCAAAGGCAAGCATATTAGGCATGAGGCAGTAGCTGAAATATGAATCTACGCCACTCTCTCATCATGATCTCTTTGGGTTCTCCCAGTCGGAAACTAATCCAATAAGCCTGGCCAATCATTTATTATGACCAAATGAACCCTTAACACCTGGCTTCACTTCTTCTCTTTATATAACACTACCCAGGAGGAAGTAATCGGAAATATCATTAAGCTGCCTTCAAACACACAGAAGATGTCAGAGATTGTTACTTTGCCTGGTCTTTTTCCAATCTTTAGCCCTCCAGTTTCAGTGAGTCTGTGCCCAGTGTAGTCTCAGATTCTGTTCTTGGCTGACAGGATGGGAACTCAGTGTGATCTTCTGTTGTTGGAGCCCATCCTCCTCAAGGTTCAGCATGGTGTAAATTCTGTGACACTTTTCTGCTCGCTACAGCTGTAAAGCTATCACCATCCTGGGTAGAGGACAGATGGAGGAAAGAGTGGCAGATGTGGAACACCAGCTTACATAGCTTTATCCAAGAACCATCTAGCAAACCTGCTGGATGCCAGCTTCCACGTCAATCATGGGTCCGGCTGAACCGGCTACGTACTGGCTTTGGCAAAACCTGTTCCTTCCTCTTCAAAATTGGAGCAGAGAGTTCAAATTTATGTATCTGTGGGAAACCCCAAACCACTGAACATCTGATTGACACCTGCCCGGTGTACAAGCCTCCTCATGGCCACAAAGGTTTGATAGCCCTCGACGCTGACACCCTTCAATGGTTGGCACTGACCAACTTACCCGTATAAGGGATCACATGAACAATGATGACGAGCTATAAAGAATGGTTATTTTAGTTGCCTAGCCTTTCTGTTAGGTCAAACCAGTATGGCCATTCTTCGCTGATCTCTCTCTTCAAGAAGGTGTTTCCACCTGCAGAACTGTTGCTCACTGGATGGTTTTTTCCCCTTGAGACTGTTGTGCAAAAAATAAATAAATAAATAAATAAAATCCCAGGTGATTTCCTGAAATATTCAAACCTTCCCATCTGGCATGGTAAAAGTCACTGAGATCACATTCTTCCCCATTCTGATGTTTGATGTAAACATAAACTAAAGCTTTTACCCATTGTGCTTACCCATGTTTCACACAGACTCTCAAGTGGATGATGATCAAACCAAGGCATATAGCACTTCATTCATTCATTCATTCATTCATTCATTC
>JAOTRR010000056.1:14494151-14504993 GCA_028570945.1 Gogo arcuatus
AAACTGTAGGTGTCCAGAGCCATCTTCGAAGTGTGTCTTTCGACTGTCCATATGGACCGTATGTGGCTTGGCGGAGGCGTGCACTCTACCGAGTGCCCTTCCAGTGTTCATTTGGAACACCTGAGAGGTTTTAGAGAGATGTGTTAGACTCTTTCTACCACCATCGATCGAAACAGTAATTAAGGGAATATCTTTCGGAAGAAAGTCGTTTATCCATCCAGTTACGTTCCAAAGACTTATAGAACCTGTACCAAGGAGCATTGAAGCTGTTCTGGTGGTTCATGGTGGTCCAACACCTGACTAAGACACTGTTTTTTTTTACTTCGTTTTTGAAAGGAAATGCCACTATTTCAATTGGTCTTTGCTTGTGCTGCCCAGTTATTATAATGAATGTAGTCTGAATGTGCTAAATGTATTACTTTTATTGCAACTGGAGTCAGCTAGAACAATGAGAGGATTTGTTAGTTATGGGTGTCTCCTTGCATTTACTGTCTCCACCAGCAACCTTTTAATCAGCAAAAAGAAAAATATTATAGTAATGGAATAGTGTACTAATGGAATCAATTTTCCAATAGTGAGCTTAGGATTTTTTAAAGTTATATTTTATTTTCTGTTTATATTTAACTTAACAGTGTTGGACATAATGCAAACCTTGTGCTAATAACGACACCGTGAACAGATCGAAGGTTCTCCAGAATGAGCAAGCTAAGCTAGGTTAGTTAGAGAGGTGTGAATGTGCATGACTAAGCATATAGGTTCATTTAAAAACCTGTAAATCTGCAGCTTTTCTGAAATTGAATGGGCATAAAATGTATTCTGAAATATTTAACAAAAATGCCACTTACAGCGGTGCTTGAAAGTTTGTGAACCCTTTAGAGTTTTCTGTATTTCTGCATAAATGTGACCTAAAATATCATCAGATTTTCACACACCTACTAAAAGTGAAAAATGTCAGGACAACTGTGTGTGAACTGAATCTCAAGAGAAAGTGGGTCATGCAGCAAGACAACAACCCTAAGCATACAAGTTGTTCTAGCAAAGAATGGATAAAGAAGAATAAAGGCCAAGTCAAAGTCCTGACCTTAATCCAATAGAAATGTTGGACCTGAAGCAAGCACTTCATGTGATTTAAACCCACCAGCATCCCAGAGTTGAAGCTGTTCTGTACAAAGGAATGGGCTGAAATTCCTCCAAGCCGATGTTCAGGACTGAGCAACAGTTACCAGAAACTTTCAGTTGCAGTTATTATTGCACAAGGGGGTCACACCAGATACTGAACGCAAAGGTTCTCACACTTTTGCCACTCACCGATATGTAATATTGAATCATTTTCTTCAATAAATAAATAAACAAACAAGTATG
This sequence comes from Gogo arcuatus, assembly GCA_028570945.1. NCBI lineage: Eukaryota > Metazoa > Chordata > Actinopteri > Siluriformes > Anchariidae > Gogo > Gogo arcuatus. Next base: position 14,495,514 of record JAOTRR010000056.1, read on the forward strand.
ATATTTTTGTCTAATTTGTTTAACTTGCTTCTTTTTATCTACTTTTAGGACTTGTGTGAAAATCTGATGATGTGTTAAGTCATTTATGCAGAAATCTAGAAAAATTCAAAAGGGTGCACAGACTTTCAAGCACCATTGTATACATGTTTTAAATGTTTTTAGAAACAATCCCATGGACCTGCTGTAATTATGCCAGAGACCCCTGGTTGAGACAGTGGTGTAGGTGTGTGTGGATTTGATCCAAGGTGGCTGTGACATGAAGGCCTATAATGATGATGGGTTTTAGGGTCCTAGCTTAAAATGCGTAACCAAAATGAAGGATTTGTGTTGGTTTGAGCATACTGACATGTTTAGTAACTGAATTAAAATTGGGTTGTGCGCAGAAAAACCCACACACCGTAAGGACGGCGGAGGAGAAGAGGCCGACGGAGACGCTCAGCGTGAACGTGGCGGTTAATGTGACGCTGGCATGGCAGCTGAGTGCCCTCATCTACAACACGTGCAGTGTGGCGCGTGACGCCGTGTACACGCGTGAGGCAGACATGCGCCACTGGCTGGACACGGGCAAGTGCCTCTAATTACAGCCTGCCAAAAACACACACTTTAATTGCGTCCCAAACTGCTGCCATTTTCCTCTTAGAGTCTCTGGCCCAGTTATTTTCATTCTTTAGTGTCAGCATAACTGTAAATAGCAAATGCACAAGCACATAAATGTACATGTACAGTATAATAGCATACTTTATTTCCAGTCCACACAAATGTGCAGTGTTTCTAAAATACCAGTGTTTTGAAAGCAGGGCTTTTTTTGAGAATTCATTCTAACAGGAAACTGCAGCTGAGAAATTGGAGCCTGTATTGTTTGAACTTTGCCTCTATGGTACAGATAACGCAGCTAATGCTTTTTCATCATACCGTTATCTTAATGTGAATTTTGTGATAAATTTTTATTATTTGAATCCATACTGATTAAAGAGCACTTTACAGTTCAACTTTCAATAAATAGGATTTTGTTTGGTTGTGTTTTTCTGTATCTTAGAGTTTACTGAATTGTGATCTATTGCTTACCTTTTATAAATCATTTGCTCACTAATAATGGACACTGGACCCTGGACTGGGTGTAAATAACCTAGTCAGTCACATCTGTAGTAGGTGTAGAATTACCACGAGCAATCATTTAACGTATTTCCCTATACATATCATAAGAAAAAACCTGTTTACTTAAGTCATTGAAAGTCTAAGGGTAGTTGCTGAGGCATGAATAAACATTTAATATACAGTATATCACTATATGACACAACACCAAACTGCAGCCATTATGCTCAAACGAATAAGGTCTCAGGATGAGACAGATATGAGAGAATTTCTTAGCAAAGCTGTTCTAATGTACAGTAGTTTTATTCAGATTTTCAACAATGGAGCAGTAGAGTAAGACATTTCAGGTGCTTACACTTTCCTGGAGGTTTTGTAGACTCCATGAATGAACAGGTATGCATGATCCTCCATATTTAAGGACATTTTAGTTTATTAAATGCACTCTGAGGAATCGTGGCTTGATAAAGGAGGTTACGTTCTGCATGGACTTCTTTTTAATTGTAGTGTGATTTCAGCCTATAGTATGAATGCTGTAGCTCTCAATAAATTATACAAGAATTGATTCATTCATCTTCAATAACCGCTCATCATCAGTCACTGTGGATCCGGAGCTTGTCCCAGGAACACTGGGCGCGAGGTGGGGATACACACAGAATAGGACACCAGTCCATAGCAGGGCACCATTCACACGCATTAACACACTCTTTCATAATTAGGGACACTTTTAGCATAGTCAGTTCACCTACAAGCATTTTGTTTGGGGTTGGGAGGAAGCGAGAACCTGCAAGAAACCCAAGTGGACATGAATAGAGTCTGCGAAAATCCATACAGACAGTAACCCGAGATCAGGACCGAAGCAGGCAACGCTACGTGCTGTACCATCGTGCCTTAATAATGTTAATTAAATGTCTGGATGAAAACTTGCCCATATGAGAAGTTGAGTAGAATCTTGTAATGGCTAAAACATCAACGTTTAGTCATAAGATGTGGTAGTAAAGGAAAGGAAGAATAAGTGAATAAATAAAGCATAACCACAAATACTTCCTTTCTGAAAAATTAGCCACAACCCTGAAATGACAAATGATAGTTTTATTTCCAAATCTTTTTAAATACATAATGTGTGAATGCTCTTTACAGAAATGTATTTTGCATAAACATTTATTGACAGCAACTGCCCTTAGATTTCGATGATGAACAAGTCTGTCTCAGTATGGCGAAACGTGTCAGCTGTTGTTTGTAGTAATCTCACATCTGCTACAGTATCCCTTTAAGTATTTTAACGCATTTTTCATTGCGCTAAAAACAACAACCTTGTTTCTCGCAGGTATCGACGGCACCATGTTTGAGACCCTTCCGAGGGCTGCGGAGGTTCCTGGGCTGCAGAGCTGCCGCTCGGTGAAGGATCTTTGGCAGTCTTGCTCCTGCAGCTACAGCATGAGGCTCGAGTGGTACCCGTGTCTGCTCAAGTACTGCCGCAACAAGGACACTTTAGGCCACAGCGCACCGTACAAATGCGGCATCAAGAGCTGCAGCAAAGGCTACGACTTTACGTACTACACGCCTCATAAACAGCTCTGTCTGTGGGAGGAGGAGACTTAGCGATGTATGCTCAGCTTCTGTTATTTGAGCCCTGAGCCATGTGAACTTGACTATCCATGCCTGAGAGTCGAGCGCCTGGGGCTCAAGATAAGACGAGGAACGGCTTTGTCTGCACGAGTTCTTGTAGGTTTCTGTGCAGCAGGCCACAGCGATGATTTCAGACTTTTTTTTTGGAAATATTTTCACTATGATTAGTGGAAGTGGGATGAGTGTCTACAGAACCTGCAGATCCACTTCCTGTAGACCAAGCAACTGTGAATCAGTCGATAGTCTAACAAGCTATAATCTGTTGATTACCTTAAACATGTTCAAGTCAGGTTGGCAAGCTATTTTCTCATCACCATGTGTTCTAATTTATTGTTTGTTATGGGAAATTATTGAAAAAGATTAATGCACATGTTCAGGAAAATGAGAAACACGTTTCTCACAGGGTTTTTTTTTTTTGAGCATTTTGTTGCCCTGAAGTATCACACTCAGTTTAAGGGTGTTATGGAGGACTGGGATGAGATTTCCTTTGCTGATATTTCAGTGCAGTATGAAACACTGTCTTACTGTCAGGTTGTAACAGTTTGTTTCACTGTGATTTAAGGTTAGCTTAAAGGAAAAATCTACCCTAAACAACTTGCCTATTAAGCTTTATAATTAACATGCAATCATCTGAATTTCTGATCAGTTAATATCATGTCAGTTTCTTTTCACCACCTTGAGCGGTTAACCATGATGCATTAACCACAATGCCATTCGACTACAATGATAGTGGCATTAGTGGGATTTAGTCCTTGCTTCATGTCTGTGTAAGGAGAGCGATGCAGCAGCGCTTTAGTCCTTTTAGTATGTTGAGCTGTCTCACATCCTCATCTGTACACTCTGCTCAAACAGATCCGGTTCCAAAGCATCAATTTTCACAATAATACCATTTGTCATCTCGTAGATCGCTAACTATCCAAGCTGGGCTTTGCCGTAACTCGGCATAATTACTCATTAATACGACATGAACGTCACTGGAAAATGGTGAGTGAGATAATAAGCTTTTGCTCTCTTGTTTTTCTTTAGGACCTAAAAGCAAAATATGACCATTCGAGATAGAAGAAAAATTTTCAACAGTTAAAGACCTTTTAGTAACTGCACTAGCAATGTCCCGCTGCGATGTCATAGCAGCAGACACCTGCTAACTTATCACCGAAATATCACAAATACAACACAAACTAATAAATTAACACCAGAATCACTAAAACTATCAAATATTTAAATCTAAGCACATTTCAGGGTTGCAGGGTGAAGTTTTCCTTTATCACTGTGTTTCATATCTATGGGCTTCTTTGATCAGGTTGTTGGGACCACACATCACCAGTATTTTTGTTTTCCTTTCTATACACATTTAAATATCTAAACCATTTCCCCCCCCACACACAACTTGTAACTGTCAGCAGTGCATGAAAAACAAGGGCCAATATTACAGTGCCATTTTACCCTCAATAATGCCAGTTCAATACCGCCCCCTCCTGGTCACAATTTTAAAAACTGCCAGGTGTTCAACAGGACACATCAGTTCATCCTCAAATTACCATAAGTGTTCTTTCCTAAAAGGATTTAATAAAGCCAGGACATGGTTGAACTTAAAGCAGGAGCAAAAAATGCTATTGCCATGCGAAGGAACTTTGACTAGCAAAGAATTCCTTTTTTTCATTGCACCTGAACTTGTCCATTGTGATGTGTTAATTGTTTACGGTACTAAAACAACTGATTCTGCTAATATAATCTGTCACAAACAAATAAGGCAGAAATGAATGTTCAATGCCAAATTATACCTGCTCAAACTGAATTTTGGGCTTTTAAAGTGCCTTGATGCATCAGTGTTTACTGATTATTTTATAGGTAGATGTTATAGAATTGTGTACAAAAAATATTTTTATACAAAAATGTTGAATGAGTATGAAGTAATTTTTTTTTAAAAATAAAATAAAATCTATGTTCCAGAAAGCCTTCAAAGTTGTCTTTGTTGAGTGCAAGTTATGAGAAATAGGAACCTAATAAGTTCACAACAACCCAAGACAAATATAGACTAATAAAGAACACAAATGGGAGAAAAAGTGATCCTCTACTTCCTGTGCAATGTATATTACAGATATTCTTTTACCTCCTGTGGTGCATCATTTGTACACTAATCTGCTTGAACTGTTAGTTGACTTGCTGTATGTCCTAAACAACAGCCTGCTAGATTTCACAATATGTGATTACTTAATGGGGTGGCATGGTGGCGGAGCTATGGGGTCTCTTTTGATCCTGAGCTTGGGTTACTGTCTGTGTGGAGTTTCCTCTGGGTTCTCTGGTTTCCTCCCACTTCTTAAATACATGCCAGGAAGTGGACTCGCTAATCTAATGTGCCTCTTGTGTGCATATGGTGCCATGTGATAAACCGGTGGCCTGTCCAGAGTGTATCCTTATGCTCATTATTTACAGGATCCACCATGACCAGGATAAAGTGGTTACTGAAGATAAGTGAATCCTTGGTATATTGCTGTATAGAGCAGGAATTGATTAGTAAATCCTGGGCCCTCCTCCTCACCCTGCTACACATGAACCAACTAATCAATGGCCAGTAGTGCCAGCGTCTTGAGTATTCTTTGTCTCATTTAAGTTCGGTATTTATTTTTAATCTGACCCATGTGCTCTTTGTTTTCTTTCTTTTTAAGTTTTCTTTTCTTCAACACATTTTCTGTGGGTTCAGTTATCCAGGCTATTTTCATCCACTTTTCTAGCTCCATTTGAAAACACTTAGGACCTAACTGAGCACTCATTGGCTACAAATTCAGACCCACACACCAGTAACATTGAGTTAATTTCAGATTCTGTGACTTTACATTCATGGGTTCTTGTATGTTTTGTGTTGTCGTGGATCCCCTAATGGCCTGGGTCCCTGAACACGTGCACAGTAGACCTGGCTGCTAATCCATTCCATCACTATGTGGTGAGCGGAAAATAATAAACTCCAGTGTGGTAACAGCCATCTGTATTGGACTGCATCACAACATCCTGATTATTATCCTATAATTGCATCCTTTTGTGTTGCGCTATACATGTAATTCTGGATCTAAGTCTTCTAATGTTTGATTTACAAATAATGTTTCAAAGTCCTGTCAAAAATCAAATTACATGATGATATTACAGTGGTTCTTAAAATGTGGACCAGGACCCCAAGGGTTCTGTGTGGTGTAGCCAGCGGGGCTGTGATTTACAGTGGAGAACCCAATTTTATCAAAGCTATTGCATTTATGAATGATTTCTAATCATTATTAGCCTTTTTGATTGGCCAGTTGAATTAAACAGGTTTAATCCAAACCTCAATAACTCAAAAACCAACACAAATAATGTTAGTTGGACTTGCCTGATGTGTTCAGTCGGTGGAAAGTTCATGAATAAAAAAATCTCTTATCTCTAATGAATAGTCAAATTATGATTTAACTAATAGCCAATCTTTGTATTGTTTATTTGGATTATGTTCATAGAACAAATCTGCACTATGAGGGTGAGTTCAATTTATTTGACAGCTGAAGGTGTCTTGGACTGTAAAATGGCCAGGAGGTGCAGTAGAGTTTCTGAGCCACCAGGGGCCGCTGTTGTTTTCAGAAGTGTGGGCGGAGCTTCAGGGCTCTTCCGGCGTTTATGGACGAATGCTGCTTTTGTTTGGCGGTGACTCGCGCGCGCGCGGTCTCCATAGAGATGAGGGAGCGGAAGGTGGTGACAGAGGAGGAGGAGGAGGAGGCCTGGATACAGGCGGACACGGCCATTACTGCGAAGCCACCGAGCTACAATGTAATTCAGGTGATTATTGCTTTTAAAGAATGGCTGTGTTTATGTACAGGGGGCTGAGGGTTTCCGAAAAACAGGCCGTTTAAAAATGTATTTCTTGAATGTTCAATTTATAGCAGGGAGAGGTGTAGGTAATAGGAAAAAACACACACACTCCATGTAAACTAGTTCAAACTAGCTGTCAAGGGGAATACACTTCATGTTTACATTGGTAGTTTTATTGGTAATGAATGTACAAATATATACACTTGATAGATTTGTTTTCTTTCATCTGTACAAATGGTACAATCTGAGCAATCTAAAGAAAAAAATGTCATTTCTATGCAAATGTGTTCATGCCCTTATTTCAGAGTATTAAAGAAGAAGCAGGTCTAATAATAATATACAGTATAATGATCATTAGTCTACTGTTATATCATAATGTTTATACTATTATAAGATGTACATTTTTCCCGCTCTAAAGCTAATATAATGTCATGCAGTGCCTACATCTTTCAGAAAGTCAAAGTGGAACATGTAACTGTTGGTATGTGAGACTCGCAGCTCTATGTTGCCATAGTTACTTTTGGTCTAAATGTTTTGGGCATGTACTGAAATGAGCCTGATCTTAGGCGTTTCTCAATCCCTGCTGTGCAACGCTACTGTGTTCCTACACACATGCACACATGGGAGTGGTCTGAGGTCAGAGTAGGACTTCCAGTACTTGTGTGATTATAAATCTTTGACAGTTTAGAAGTCTTACCAAAGTCTCTGACATTGGCATTCTTGGGTTTGGCAATAAGAAAGCCCAGTGATATTTGTTTTTATTAAAACTCTCAGCCCACAGCTCAAAGATGTCGCCGCTGGTTCTTGGAGTAGGTGTTTGCTTGGCTGGGTGGATCGCTCTTTATGCGCTGCTGTGTTACACAAACAGCTCTTGTAGCTATGAATGGAACTGTCGGCTGGTCACACTGTTTCACGGCATCCTAGCAGTGTGTATAACTGCCTACATAGGCTACATAGATGGACCATGGCCTTTCACCTATCCAGGTAAAAACTCCGATACGCTACAGATTAACACTGCATAATAATCTCATACATATAACCATGGCTGTTATTGGGTTGACATTTGATTATTCAGGAGCTTTTTTCTGAATTTGAGAGATTTATAGATATGTAAGGTAGTACAGACAGACAGACTTATAGATGGATAATTTTTATGCTTAGTTTATAACCTAAAATGGCTATGAAAAAACTCTTTCTTTGAGAAACTAGCATTGAAGGATTATACTGTATGAAGTTTGCTATACAATCTTTTCCTCATTTCATGTATATAGAATGGGTTCAAGAATTGATCCTTACAGAATTCATGTTTACAGTTTAAAGAAACTGAGTGATCATTTTAAAACCAGTTACATTACACTGAGCCAAAAGGACAGGATTCCTAAAAGTAGGTGATGTTGACTGGATTAAAAATGTTGTAAGGTTAAGAACAGCACATGACAGTATTTGATATAAATAGCTTACATAACATGCAAGGATACTTTACAGGAGATTTATACAAATAGACAAAATGAACCATAGACCTCCACATTAACTTACAGCTTTAACATGCATGAATTCACAAAGGACATGTAAAAAAAATAAAATAAAAATAAGGCCTACTTTTTGTGTGTTTGTATTTGTTTTTTATTTTTTTTGAAAATAATTTCCAGGCATGAAGAACACCCCTCTCCAAATCACGGCAATGGTGCTCAGTCTAGGCTACTTCATCTTCGACATGGCCTGGTGTGTGTACTTCCAGACTGAGGGTCTGGTAATGCTTGCCCACCACACCATGAGCATTCTGGGTATTCTGCTGACCTTGTGGCTGGGTGAGTCAGGCATCGAGTCCTGTGCCGTGATCTTTGGCAGCGAGATCACGAACCCGCTGCTGCAGACCCGCTGGTTCCTGAAGCACTCTGGCCGCTACCACACTTTCCTAGGAGACTTGGTGGACATCCTGTTCGTGCTCTTGTTTGTCATTATGCGAGTGTTCGTGGGCGGTGCCATGCTGTACTGTGAGCTGATCTCACCCAGGCCAAAGTTCATTATCAAGTGTGGTGGTGTGGCCATGTACGTCTTGTCGTGGGTGTTTGTGGCTGACATTTTCCGTTTTGCATACCGTAAAAGCAGTGTGAAATTCCAGCACTGGAAGAGTCCAGCGCATGTATATGCTGATACCAATGGCCAAGAAATTAAGAGGGACTAATAGGGAAGTCTCATTTCTTTCCAACCTGGACATCATTTCCATCAGTATATACACCTCTACAGTTGGTTTTCAGATATAAACTTTGTCTAACTTTGTTTACTATGTTTTTTATGAACATAAATGTAGAGGAATATGACAAACACTGGCTTTTATAACTGATTTACACTTTAAATAGTAGTTCTTTTGCTTAATTGTTTAAGGAAATAATTGTTTTAATTTTTTAATGTTAAATTTATAACTTTTCTAACAAAAAACTAACTTGGCCCAATCTATTTTAGTAGAAATTTCAAAAGCCTTTCAAGCCTGATCCTGCTGAGTGGCTCCCAAATCACATCTCTCGCTTGGAACACTGAAGCAGATCTGATCAGGAAAAGGTGGATAATGTTTTTAAGGTAAAATAGCAATTATATTAAAATGCTTCAAATGAATTCTTTAAATATCCCGTGGACTTCGATGTTACACTTAGAAGACATTTTTTTTTTGTCATGTCTTTTTTTTAATAGAAATCGGTAATATATATTATGTATGTATGTGTGTGTGTGTCTGTGTGTGTGTGTGTGTGTGTGTGTTCATATACAGTGCCCTCCACAATTATTGGCACCCCTTGCAAAGGTTAGTAAAAAGGGTTAGAAAAAAATCCAGCTTTTGGTGAAGTAGCTTCATCTTTCCAGCTTTCACACTGAAAAAATGAGATAAATCCAACCTTTAATTGAAATAAATTTATTCAGAGAAAAACAAATCCCTCATCA
>JAOTRR010000056.1:14518163-14533004 GCA_028570945.1 Gogo arcuatus
TTACGTAAGAGTGAGTGTTTGGTGTGACAAGTGGGTCCATTTCAGTATTACGAACCTTTCGGTATAACGAACTATTTGGACGTCCCCCAAGGAGTTCGTTATAGCGGGATTGCAGTGTATGAGTTAGAAAGAAACCCAGTTGCTCTCCCTCAGCCTGTCTGTCATGTTATGTTCCATTACCCAAATGTGCTTCTCATTGGTTGTGAGTCAGAGTCACTGTCAGAGATGTTACGATACACCTGACAGAGGCACGAGATTTAAAAAATACCAACCTCGTAGTAGAGTCTGCATGCAAAAAACAGAGAAAAGATTACAAAAATACAGAAGGGAATGGGAAAATGACTACCAATGGCTGGAGTGCGTGAGAGAGAAAAAATACAAAACTGAACAAATTCAGGTTTGTGTGTTTGCTTGTCTTAATACGTGTCCATGGCCTGTAGATAGATGTCTGGTAAATGGTTAAAGCCATTGCAGTTTCCTTAATGTGATTATGGATGGTATGAATACGACTTCTCACAACCAACAATGTGGGCATTTTTATGTTTTATGTAAGGGATAATGTACAGTGAGCTGGTCATTATTGCGAAATAAACCCCGACAGGATGTGAAGTGGAATGGTCTTGAATCACCAAGGGGTTTATTTCGCAATATTACACGGCTTTTTTGAATACTCGATTCTGATTTGGTCAATTGTGGCATTCTACGGTCTTATTTCTGTATAACAGACTGTTGCTATGTGTAACACACTGCTGCCATGGACCACGTCATTAGCAGAAGCAATAAAATAATTTGTAATTAATAAAATAATTTTTAAATCAATACTTTGTGTCAAAGTATTGATTTCTTTAGTAAGTAACCGTGTAATAAGCGGATAATCGGATAAGGTACATCGAGCCTGTCATTACTGCACTTCCGCTTCCCTTATGTAATGACAAGATCGCCAAACAAAAATTAGATGGAGTTCATGACTTTTAAGGAGGCAAAGGATTATACGAGTTTTATACGAGTCTTTGCTTACTAGAGCATGAAACATTTTACTGAGGTAGGGCCAGGGCTGCACATCCTCAACTTCAACACTGCAGTCTTATGGCTTATCCATCTTCAAACACACCTGGATAGATACAGTGTTAACTACATGGTGTAGCATCAGAAGGTCACAGCAGATGACAAATTGGCACTCTACATCGGGTGCCAAAGGTTCCGGGTTCAAGCCTCGTGACCCTGACAGATAAGCAGTACAAATATTGGATGGATGGATGGATATGTAAAGAGTATCAGTATTTAACTAAGCGTGCTTAAGAGTACAAGTATTCAATTTCAAAAGTACCCAATTATAAATATGGCAAAATACTTAAGCAGATTAATTGTAAAAAGTACAGTTAATCAAGTATTGTCCAGCCCTGATTAGGAAACATTGTTCTTGTTCTTTATATCTCCACGTAGCAGTTGTTTTGCTGGACATTTAGGCTAAAGCCTTTTTCAGTTTAGGAAGATTACTCAGTTTAATCTATGTATCGCAACTTTTTTATGATTATAGAAATGTGAAGAATAATTATACATGTCAAATTGCATGATCATAAACTGTCTCCTTCCTCTCTTCGTGCAGTTTCTCATTGAGTTGTAGTGGTTAGGTATACCTCTTACAGCCTGGTCCGACCCAGTAGCATTTTCCATTACCACACAAAACCTCAACTGACTGGTGGAACTGCTCATTCTCACACTTCCTGCAGCCTTCACACGCCTCCACCACTAACTTACGCTAAAGTCCACCCACATGTTCACCGGAAGTTCACTGTCCAATACTCAGTTTGGGTTTAATACCGTACGATCTTGCCAGTGACATGGATTTGAATAAGTTGTATTTGTCAAACTCAACCAAGATTTTCCCATAATTGCAATAAATGTATTAATTGTCCAGAAATGCGAGCCTAAATAAGACAGGAAAACAAGTATTTACACCAGTTTCAGGTTTAAGGCGAGTACAGGAGGGTGTAATAGTATTATCAGCCGTGTAGTCGGCAGCAGCGATTACAAAAACTCAGCTAGGTAATGAGCAGTAAACAGTTAAAAAACATAACTATACATTTTCAATATAATCCTTTTACAAATCGGTCCAAACTGATATTATTTATAATCCTACTTGTTTTTGTTCTTTAGGTTTGGAGTAAACCCTTGAATTAAAATATTAAGGTTTTTATCCCATGATGCATTCATTCATCCAATTTCTATACTGCTTATCCATTGCGGATGAGTTAGAGCCAGTCCCAGATGACATTGGGTGAGAGGCGGGGTTCACCCTGGACAGGTTGCCAATCTATCAGGGGTCTAATACAGAGAGGCAGACAGCCATTCACACTCACGTCAATGGACAATTGAGAGTAGCCAGTTGATCTAATCCACATATCTTTGGACTGTGAGATGGAAACCAACACAGGCATCAGGAGAACATGCAAACAGGCCCCAGTCGACCAACAGGTTCGAACCCAGAACCTTCTTGCTGTGAGGCGACAGTGCTAACCACTGCACCACCGTGCCACACCTAAAATCATACAATAATATTTTTATATTTTATCATTGTGATTTCCAAAACTGTAACAAAAACACCTCGGAGGTCCCTTGAGCCCTCTATGAGAACCACTGCTGTATAATATACGTATATTATATTATCATGTCCAGGCACAGATAAACTGTTATATGCCGTCTATTCTAACCTGTCAGCGGTTCTGGTATAAATGATATACAGGAAAGGAATAACACACATTAAATGAAATGGTTATTGCCCACGCAGCTTGTTTGTGCTTAGTTTTCCATTTCTGCCATGTAGCCTGCAGGTTTGGGGGGAAAACACCATGGAACGTATTACATGCTCACTCATAAACAGCCCATTCAGTGCCTTCGGACTGCTCTCAAAGAGATTTTGTTCGGTGAGAGCTCAGTGCAGAGTGCAGACTAGAATGCTGTCTGAGCAGGCTCATACTCCCTAGCTCAAGTGGATTTGTTTTGTATCTTTCCCATTTCTGCTTCTTACTACTTACTCATGATAGTACATAGCCTGAACAAGATGGGGAACAATTGTAATAAATAAATAAAATGTGCCTGTATGTTAGTCCTTTCCATTTTTAGGTGGTAACCTTGAAAACAGTGTTTTGGTCAAGTACTAGCTGTTCCCACTTTACTGACAGCAGCTGTAGTCTTAAAGGTACAATAGTCATTGTTTTTATAAATACACGAAAACCTGATTGAAAAATAATTGTTTTAGCACACAGTGTGTTCCATGGATGAGAAAGGCAGCTTGTTTATCAGTGTCCTGTCACTTTATTTTATAGACTGTCCCCTTCACTCCACCCCCATCTCAGTTTATTCCGAAAGGAAAACACGACTGAATCTAGGCTTATGCGCTAAATAACGATTTAATCTTCTCTAGACAATCTTGTACTGCCATTATTTCCAATGATGTTTCCTACAATTATATTATATTAACATTAACATATTGACATTTTGCGTAGGAGTTCTGCAATTTAACATCGGAGTAAGCTAGCGTAGGTTATCACTCAAACATACATCAAAAGAACAGTCTTTTTCTGCCCAATGAAAATGAGACATGAGCCAGTGGACATATGAACTCCAATATTACACTACTTGAGACCGCCTGGAAGCCCCGCCCCATTCCCCTCGTCTCACACAACCTCAACTTGGCCCTCTTGCTTTCTGCAGAGGTGAATGGAGAATGTTTTGAATGCATTAATATGAAACAAATTCTGTAAATATTTTTAACATACAGTACCTAACATTAGACAAGTATATAGTTAATGATATTTGATTTTGGAATAGTTTTGGGATACCACCAAAAATTTTTGTCTGAAAACAGTCAAATGGCACGTTACGTTTTTTCAGGCAAAATGAAAAATATTTTTTGACCTGAGAATTTTAAATAGGCCTACAATAAAGTAACAAATCTAACACTGCAAATAATGTTAATGGCGATGATTATTAGAAATTAGGCATGTAACCATATATCGGGCAACAATAAATCACGATACAAATTTATGACAATTTGAATCAATGAAATAAAAAATGAATCGCGATTATTATCAGGCTGCATAATCTTAGTTTTTCCTAACTGTAATTGTGTTGCTTAGAGAGCAGAGGGTACAATAACATACAATAGCAGGAATACACATGACTTCACCCTAGGCGGAAGTAACACAGCTCTAATGCTGCAAAAACACACAAAAAAGCAGATCTAAATGGGAAAGAGCTGTTGTGCAATTGACTGTACAAATAGATTTGACAAGAAATCGGAGCTTTCTTTTTACGGACTGCTGAAAGCTAAAGAAAAGAGAAGAAAACTGGAGGTAATAGAAACTTTTTTCATTTTTAATAAAATAAATATTTTAGCTAATAGGGTATTATATTTTACTCCAGCCTTTACAAAAGTGGGTAAATAATTACTGTTGATTATTTAAAAAATGAAACAAAAGGTTTATTTTTTTAATTTAACAGAAGGAATATTTAAGTTGATAAAGAATAGGAAAGTAAATGTTGCTTTTTTTTTTGTAATAAAATTTTCTTCATTTAATATTTTTTCAAAAATATCTTGGGAAAATCGAATTGTGAACCAAATACCGTGAATCGAATTGAATTATGAATTGGGTGAATTGTTACATACCTCGTAGAAATTGATTAAATATTGTTTTTAATCAGTGCTCAGATGTGTTAACACTTCAAGCAGCAGCAGAACAGTGAAAGCACTGGCTATTGGACATTACACAACAATTTGTAAAAGGATTTTGTCGAACTGTGCAGCGTGTTACTATAGAACCAACTGAATTTTCTTAATTGAAGCTGCTGACTACGCAGCTGATGATATTAATCCACCCTTTCCTACTCTTCTTAAACATGAAGTGGTGGGAGTGCTCATTTTCCTGTCTTTTTAAGAGCATCCATTCTGGAAGAATAAATGTTTTATTGCATTTTTTTATGGTAAATCACGAGCAGGGAAATATTAATATCACACAAGCCTAATGGAATCCAGTAAGCAGCCTGATACTTTTACTGTAAGTAAAGATTTCCAGAAATTCATTACTGGCAAAAGGGGATAAGGTTGGACATGGAGTCAGCAGTGTCCATTCTGCATGTGTGTGTGTAAACACAATCTGGATCATATAAATTGAACTGATTGAATGGCCCGCTTTACATTAAAAAAAAAAAGGTTGTTACATTTTCTTCACTTACAGAGCCAGGTAAGGTAATACTTCAGACCCCAATCATCAAATGTATGTAATGCGATCTAACGCCATTGTAGCCAATGATCCTATCTAACAAACATGAAAAGAGATCATTGAAAAATTAATTAACTCATTCATTAATTAATTTTTTAAAAAAGGACAGCAAAGACACTCAACCATTCTCTCAGCAGCAAATCAGCTCGAGCTGTTTGACAACGATTGATGGTAGTATTAGGAATCACCAAGAGATCCTAACCAGTGTGATAGCTATCAAGCCAGCTGATTTAAATGTCAGTCAGAAAATCTGGTGTCTGTAACTGTAATTACGATCGACAAAAATAAATTGTGTTGTATCTCATAAAATCTGTTACCTTTTCTCCTATTTTGTATCCTATACAAACCTAAAAACATCTTTCTCTGATGTGTTTAGTTTCGCTTGTCCATGCTGCTGAACAGATAAAACCGTGATTGGTTTCGCTCTCAAAATATGAACGGAGATTTAAATTCAGAAAATGAAACAGTGTGCTGTTTATCAGCACGTCTTTTACTATACAAGAAAAAAAGTGTCTCTGCTGCTGTTCACTACAGAGCATGTGCACGCATAGTTTATCATTTTATTTCAATTTTATAATGAGCTTAGCTACAACTACAGCACCAACTTATGTTTATTTACAGTCCCGACTTTAGTTCTGCAAGCAAAATCAAAACAAACAAAAAAAACCGAGAGCAAAACCCGAGAGCAAAACTAAACGTGAATGGACTTGTAACCATATTTCTTTTTTATCCACTGTGATGTAATGGGACTGTCTGGCCACACCCCCTTCCCCCTGCACCCCTCCCCCACCCCAAGCCACAGGCAATACTATCATTAATCGGTGATAAATAGGGGGCACAGGTAGGATGATGGCGCACAATTTTACACAAGATCTCCCAAGCCAGTGAGCCATGTTAATAATGTTAATAACTTGGCTATCAAGCAGTGAAGTGGGGTAGTGGGCAAATCCACAGTTGATGGTAAAATGTTAACGCTATCACTCACCTACACACAGAAGGTACGAGAGTTTTGATGCCCCGCTCTGGGCAAGAGTACTTTGTCATGACAATCCTGTGATGCCCTTGGTCACATGAACTCCACCAGCCATCGTACGTTCTGGCGATGTGCTCCGTGTACATGGACGGAAATGGAACATCGAATCAAGGAGGACAAAAAAATCTTTCCAGTAGATTGTCAGAGTTATAAATTTGACTAATGATTAATGCACCTTTAATGTAAATGCAGCAGCTGGCCCAAAGTCACTCAGCAGGCTCGGTTTCCCTCGCATATAAAATTACCTGTCAGGATTCCTTAATAATAGATATATACACGGCCCTGTCAATGAGACTATTATTTCCTTTACTTTCATGCTTTATATTCCAGTATTTGCAGTACGTCTTAACAGTGCACTCTAAAATCTAGTGTTGAAATAAATCCCCTAAAAGATAACTCCTATTTACCCTGAAATGTTACTTGTTACAAAACTACCACACCCATGTTGTGGCATTGTGGACTTGAGGTGTAGCGATTGAAAAGGTTTATCCATGTGAATGATGCAGTGAGTGACGTTCTCAGGCCCAAGTGACCGGCCACATCGAGCGTGATTACATAATTTCTGACTGTGTGCTCCTTGTCCTAATCCGGATCCGTCTCAAACCAAACGAAATGAATGGCAAAGAGCTGGTTAGGAAAAACTGTGTCCTAGTTTGGAGTGGAAGTGGTTTGGAGTGATTTATATGGATCTTTTTTTGAAACTGCATAACAATATTAAGCATTAATAAAAAGTAACATTGTAGAATATTATTTAAAGTTTCATTGCATTTGACATGACTATAAATAAAAAAATGGGTTAGTACGAGTCATTTTTTGCTTGAGTATCTATAAAAATGTGTGTTATAATATATCATTGGTGTCGAGTATGTAAAAAGTATTTAATATAGAGTGAAGGCTTTGTGGTTATGAGGATGTATATGAATAACATAGACAGGTTCTGTGTTGTAGAGCTTGTGCTTGAGAGGCAGCTTGAATATTTAAGACAAATGAAAGTTAGTCTTTTGATATAACTTTAAAAGGCTGTATGTTTTCGTGTATTGTTTATATGGTTAACCTACTTTGATTTTTTTTTTTTTTTCTGTTTCCACAGATTTTCCAAAAAAGCAATCAGGTAAGTGAGTCATTTCTAATGATTTGCATGTCTGGTTTCACCAACTTTTTTTCCATGGAGAAAAGGCCTGGCTGAGGCACAGGAAGGAATGTTAGGCTGTTTAGTTGAGCGAGCACCATATAGAGACCCTCAGTGATACAGGCAGCCACAAAAGGCCCCTTTTGCAGAGCTGCTCATCTCTGACTGCTTCAGAGAACAAGGAGCTTTCACAGAGAAGCTAGATCAGGGTTTAGGAAACCGGGCAGTGTATCGACATAGACCTCTGTTTACCACATATGGGGTGTGTGCACCACTTTTTTTTTTGTTTTTTTTTTAAATTCCATCCTTTCCTTTAGGAATCTTAACCTGATCCTGCAGTTATGTATTTTATAATGAGCTTAGTTGGTTCTGTGTCCCAAAATATAAACAAATTTGTAATTTAAACCACATTTCACGGAGTCAGGTAGTGAACATGAATGAGCGCACGTGGTAAACGCATCTCACAGTGGAACCCGCTCTGTCCAGTGCACTCCTGTATTAATAAACATGGCCTCTCTTTGTCCTACAAGCTTCATATTTGTCCGCCCACTCCAGCCTGCAGTCAGGCTTTGGTTTAACCCTCAGCACATTTTCCCCCGAGAAACAAGCTAAGGGCTGGTTTATGCTTTATACTTCTGTCTTCAAGCAAGTTGAGTATTCGTCTATTGACACAGAGAAGAGATTTATGGGTAAGTGTGGCACACAGAGGCGCAGGTGCACACCTCCAGAACCGTAACAGCACATATTTACAGTGTTATGTATCAACCAGCTTTCAGCTGAACTCTGATTGGTGGATCGCAAGGAGACGTGTCTGATTGCATTCCCTGATACTTTGTGTCCCTTCTTCCACTGGTCTAATATAACTATTTAATTTGACTGCGATCATGGCATTGCTGTGATTTAGATTAGGTACCGGCAGTCAAAATTTTAAAATGGCGTAAGAAGCAATATTTTTCACTTATCAAGAAGGCATATAAAGCAAATAAACACAGAGCGAATTGCAAGCCATTATCTTTAACGGTTTTTGAGATATGGGGTTTAGGAGTTACCCCCAAAATTCGGCGGTTGTCAGAGCTGAAAATGCACATTTTGTGACTCCATATCTGCAAAAGTAAAGGTTGCATAGGCCTTTAATACCTTTTTAGCGACATTACCTACTTCCACTGTGAACTCTGAGCAATGTTGTGCCTCCATCTTCCATAATAAACACATGCAAGGGCTTTTAAAAGTGCATGAAACCCTTTTCCATCTCTTTCGGAAACAGGCAAAATTGGCTCTGGTAGGATTTTCAGAGGTCATTCAGTTCTTAACTGAGTAATTTTGCAGCTTTTAAATTGATTACTTTGGTGCACATAGGTAAGTAGTTGAAGCCTATTTTTTCAGCCACTTAGGATTAAAACTTTTGAAAATATTTTGAGTCTCAAAAATCCTTCCAAGTCAGTTTTGCCAAATGGAAAAAAGTTCACAAAAATAGCCAAAATGTGGACTTTGCACAGCTTGATTAAAAATTTATTTATAAAGATACAAGGCTAATATTTAGTGTCAAGGTTAAACTGGGCCTGCTTAGTCTATTACAATGACCAGATTTAGCTTATCAGTAGTATTTATTTAGCCATTCATGTTTCAAATTCTTAAAAATCAAGAATTTACCAAAAATTGACATTTGTAGTATAAATAACTTATACTACAAGCTATTAACTCCAAACTTGGTATATCAGGATATTCTTTTTCTCCCTGCAGGTATTTAAAACAGTCAGACTGAGCTCATCTCCACCAGAAATGAGTTATAGTCCCTACAATTCAGTAACATTAGTGAATGTTATTACAATGTTATTACATTAAACATTACTTTTGTTTATAATACAAAAGATTACCACCTGTGGTGACCATAAGTCGCAATCTGAAGACAGGGTTCAGGCACTTATTTAAAAACATTAAACTTGGGTGTAATAATTTATAACTATTATATATTTTAGCTCATTAAAGAACGTGATGTTGCAAATTTTATATAATTTATACATTTAGGATATTTATTTATGGCTCCAAAGGATTGAAAAAGCAGGAGATTGAAGTGATTGTTAAATTGGGCAAAGGGGAAATGAAGGTGCTGATTCGGAGGGCTGTGGTAAATCAGTGGCAGGTCTTGTGGGACGGAGAGGATAAAGGGAGACACACGTATAACATCTTAAAAAAAGTAGGGAGAAAAGTGGGAGGCTGTAGGAGGGATGAGGCGGGTCATACACTCCTCAATAGCACACAATTCAGCGTCGGGGGAAAGGAATCAGGGGAATGTATGTGGTGTTCTTTAGAAGAAACAGTTCTGCATGTCCTGTTTGAATGTCCCAGATATGGTGCAGAGAGAGATAAGTGGAGGGAGGAGCTGCAGGAGGAGGGTTGCTCTGGGTTTGATCTGGCTGCAGATCAAACCCAGGGAGAATCTGGAAGTTGTTGACTTTTCTAAGGGATACAGAGTTATATTCTAGAATTTGAATGAAGGGTACGGTAGGAGTACAGGGGGGGTTCTGGGGTTTTTTTTGGTGTTGTGTATGTGTGTTCCAGTAAGTGGCGATATCCGTTTCACAGGCATAACCCGCCAATAAAACTTGAAGAAAAAGAATCTTAGTGGTTACCTTAGATTCAATGGTTCCATGCTACACTGGACATAGTGGCGTGACTAAAAATCGGCTTTTTCTTGAAGAACATTTCACAAGCTTTATATCGATACCTAGTTTGCCTAGGTTTACTTTATGCATTCTGGTCGAATTTTTGAAACAGAGACACACGATATTTTCGAATTATTTTACCAATTTTATTGAAAACAGCCCAGGGACATTGGGTATGTACATAAACCTTGTCATACACTGCTGAATGTGGTAATATTATAACTCAAGTAGCTATCATTACAAGACCGTGCATTGAACTTTCGCAACGGTGTTTGTTTACAAGTGCCAGTTGAGTGACCACGCATTGTTTTTGTCGAGCGTTTAGCAAGTGCGAGACAATTAGCCATCTTAAAGGTTGATTTAATTTTTAATTTCATTAAAGGTTGATTAAATATAGTTATTTAATTGATAACTCTCAATAAAGTTAATATCAATTGAAAGGGATTTTCTTAAACTGTATGTGGGTATAATTCATTTTCTGATTAACTAGACATTTGGGAAGTGGTGCTAATATGAAGTTGATCAATTTCAGCTAATTGCACTAGCAGTGAAACAATTCTGTTGCTATTTTCAACGTACTGCTGGTACCTAATTATATTTAGTAAATTTGCCACTCACTTCTTGCTGTCCTTCCTGCCAGCTCTTTTTGGCAGAGGCTAGCTGCTTAGTGACCTGCAACTGTATCTCCATCTCTTTATCTTTGGTCCACTGAGCCTTAAGCTGGGCAACAGCCTCCTGATGTTGGGAAGCAAAATCTGCCTTCTGTGTCTCCTGAGCCTCCTCAATCTTCTGCCGTCTCTCTACCTGAGGAGCATAACCAAAATAGATAATAAATATTTCATTTATTTTAATATAAAATTTATAAACATGTAATTCAGCTATATGGCAAAGCACCTCATTGTCTTTCAGCTTTCTCTCCTCATCAATTCTGCTCTGAAGGTTTTCCTCAAGTTTATCCTTTTCCTTGCAAACAGAGATGTAACATTCCTGCACAGCTAATACTTCTTGACTTAGGTCAGCTAATTTAGATCTGTGTAGAGGATGCATGAGAAAGTTAGCTTACACAACATAAACAATTATGAGCATAATTAATATAGTCCTTAATGACAAATAGAAAACCTGCACGCTTCATTTAAGAATAAAGATTTGGTATATGTTTTTTGCACATAATTCACTTACTCCAGCTGCTGGATGTACTGTTGATGCTGGGCAGTAAGCTGCTCAATGTGAGCTGTGTGTTCCTGGGTGAGTTCTGCACGAACACGCTGAACCACATCATCTCTGTACTGCTGCTGGGTCCTCTCATACCTGAACACACACCACCAATAGTAAATCTAATACATCATCTATCACTTTTCCCTTAAAAGTGAATTAAAAGGAGTCAATTAAAAAGGAGCCACTAGCGTCTTACCTCTCTGCAGCCTCCTGTTTCTCCTGGTCCAGCTCCTGAATCATCTCTCTCATCTTGGTGCAGAGCTCAGAATTAGCCGCTTTCACCTTTTCCTCGCTCTGCTTCAGCTCCTTATTTCTCAACTCAAGTGCCTGCCATTGAAATACCATGGGCCTCGTTTAAACACAAAAATAATAAAACCCATGTTGAACAATCCAAAATGTGGTCATAAAGTCGTTTCCTAAAAGCTACTGTTAATGATTTCTAAGAACATTCATAAAAATGAAAAACTTTTGAGGTCTTTTCAGCCATCATTCTCTTAAAATCATGTGCATGAGAATGAGGACATTCTCTAGGTGGAGTCAGTGCATTCAAATATAATACATGCTGAGACACAAGTAACATTAATGACTGGTTACATGATTAGGCTTTTTTTGTTGTTAAAAGGCATCAAAGGAATAGGTCTTGGTGGCTGAGATTATAGCCTAAAACGTCTAATCGCTCCTGGAAAATGTGCCCTCTATATAATGTACTATTAGGATGGCCTCCAACAGAGCCGTGCCCCTTTTATGAACGTTTTTTACGTCACTTTTAATGCAAGATCAAATTTATGGATGTTATGAATGTATTATTGAGGAAACCACATATTCCCACATAACACAAGAGTTTAAAAACCAAAAGATTTTGCTGCATATGGACCTCTACTCGCTTCTGGAGTTGCTGTCGTTCCTCTTCCAGTCTCGCAACCTCTTTGTGAGGGGTCACGTTTGATTGCTCCAAAAGCTTTTCTAGGCCGCTTTCCCTAACCTGCAACATTCATGAGTGTACACAGCACACAGTTTATAGTACCAGAGACTTATTTTTATGTATAGCAAATAATGTGCACGTACATATGAGATAGTCCTCACCACAGAGTCTTGAGCCTTTTTCTCAGCTCCTTGTAGCTGGGTCCGTAGCTGTTCCACATGATTCTGTGAGGTCTGGAGCTCCTTTTGTAAGCGGGAGATCTTCTCCCTTTTTGTTTTCAGCTGTGCTAGACACTGCTGCAGCTCAGTCTTCAGCTCTTTCACCAAGTTCTCCTTAGGCAGGCTAGAGTCTGACAGGACAGGAGTGCTGAAAAACAAGAGAAATAACAGGCCCTTGCTAAAAACAGTTCACCTAATCATGGTTGGATTCTGGGTTTCAAATATATCATTAAATGACTGATTTTCTAAAACATCATGCAACACAATTTACCTGTGATTTATGCCATCTTTCCAGCTAACTTTCTTAATGCCAAGATCCATGTAGGACTCCGAGAGCTGGTTTTCCCAGTTTGGATTCGAGTCAAAAGAAACTGCTCCAAGCTTCACAGCAGACTCATACAGTGTGATCTGCTCTTTCAACTCAATTAACTCTTCCTATGGAGAAAGGAGGCAAGAAAGCAGTCAATATTACTGAGTTTTGGATGATTTGCACAAATAAGGAGGAGGGATGGTTCACGTACTTGCAGTACTTTGTTCATATTCTCACTTATCTTACAACTAGACTGGGATTGCTGTAGTTTTATCTGCATCTGGCTCATTTCTTGCACACACCCTAAAAAAAGACCAACAGGTTAAAAAAATTTTTTTAAAAAAGGCAGGATCAGTGGAAATTCTTGGCCATGCCTATGATGCATTTATCTAAATGCCTACAGCAATCTTACATAAAACCTCTGTGATGGTTATGAAACAATGGTTTGTTAGAGGGCTCATTTGAACATTGCAGGCTTCTACAATGAGTATTGCTAAGGCTAACAGAGTGGCAGCAATCAACTGTGCAGACCTACCCTATAGGGAACTTCATTGGGGGGGGGGGGGAATAAATAAAAACAAACAATTACAAATCCACAACATATGGCACACAAAATAACCTTTGAGGTACACTCCTTTTAAGGGTAACTGCTAAACCACTCATCCATGTCATTTAAATTTTGGTGAAACGATTCAACTGAATTAACATTGCACAGAAAAATGACAACACGCGCACACACCGGTTTGAAGCAGTTTGGCACACTGCTGCTGGCTCTCCTCCAAACGCTGTGTGAGTGCATTGATGACTGCAGCTCTGTCCACCTGCTCTTCCTCTCTCTGCCTCTCCAGCTGCCTCACCTGCTCCCGCAGCCTCTGGGCCGCCTGCACCTGTCTCACACATGCAACAGGCACGCAAAACACAGCACACACATCTTTGCTTTTGTGCAACTTTAGAGCCAGTGGTCCAAAAGGGCTTGTAGTGCTCTCTACTGAAAACTGAAAGCATTCAGTATTTTTAATTTTGTGATTTATGTTTGTGTCTAATCAAAGGACTGAAACACAATACTACAATCAGATCAAGATACACGCACTGAGCACTTTATTAGGAACACCTGTAAACCTACTCAGTTATACAATTATCTAATCAGCCAATCATTTGGCAGCAGTGCACTGCATAAAATCATGCAGATACGGGCCAGCAGTTTCAGGTAATGTTCACATCAACCATCAGAGTCAGGGGGAAAAAAATTTGTGATCTCTGATTTTGACCATGGCATGATTGTTGGCACCAGATGGGCTGGTTTGATTATTTCTATGACCGTTGATCTCCTGGGATTTTCACACACAACATTCTCTACAGTTTACTCAGAATGGTGCACTTAAAAAAATAAAATAAAATCCAGTGAGCGGCAGTTCTCTGGCAAATGCATTGTTGAGAGAGGTCAATGGACAATACCCAGACTAGTTCAAGCTGACAAAGGCTACAGTAACTCGAATAATACCTCTGCACAATTGTGGTGAGCAGAAAAGCATCTCAGAATGCACAACACATCAAAACTTGAGGTGGACGGGCTACAACAATCAAAGACCACATCAGGTTCCACTTGTCAGCCAAGAACAGAAAGCTAAGGCTGTAGTGGGCACAGGCTCAACAAAACTGAACAGCTGAAGACTGGAAAAATGTAGCCTGGTCTGATAAGTCTCTGCTGAGGCACACATATGGTAGAGGTGCCAAATTCTGACAACAGCATGAATCCATGAACCCAACCTGCCTTGTGTCAACAATCCAGGTTAGTGGAGGTGGTGTAATGGTGTGGAGAATGTTTTCTTTGCACACTTTGGGCTGTTAATACCAATCAATTATCACTTGAATGCCACAGCCTATTTGAGTATTGTTGCTGATGTGCATCCCCTCATGGCCATAATTTACCATCTTCTAATGGCTACTTCCAGCATGATAATGCAGCATGTCACAAAGCAAAAATCGTCTTAAACTGATCTCATGCTCATGAAACCAGTGTTCTTCAGTGGCCTTCCCAGTCACCGGATCTGAATCCAATAGAACACCTT
>JAOTRR010000056.1:14565921-14579001 GCA_028570945.1 Gogo arcuatus
AAAGATAAATTGAATATTTAGACATAAAATACATATATTAGTTCTCTGATACAGTATTGTGATTGTATTATCTCAAAATCTAACAAAGATGTAAGGCTGAAATTGTGCACACTGTTTCTTGGGACTAATGACATTAATCTTTGAAAGTATGAAGTAAATCTGGAATGGTCAGGCAGGAACATTTTCTGAAATCTGGTGATTTGAGGTGGATTTACCGCAATACGTTTAACAAATATCAGTCTAACAAGAATTAATTTTTTTATCGAATAGTATTTTCTCTTAAAATACAGCAAAAATATCAACACTCTTAAGAACATTCGTAGTAAATGCAAATAAATGTTTGTCCTTTTCTATTAAAGTCTATTATTTTCTTAAACTTCTCTGGAGAAATGGAAAAATTTTGTTTCCTTGTTGTGTAAATACACACAAATCCTTTTGTCATCCAGTCATCATCCTCTTAGCTGACAGGAGTGGACTCCAATGTGGTCTTATACTGTTGTAACCTGTTTGCGTCATGGTTCGACATGCTGTGCTCTCTGAGTTGCTTTTCTGCTCATTATAGTTGTAAAGAGTGATTATTTGAGCTACTGTAGCCTTGCTGTCAGCTCAAACCAGTCTGGGCATTCACCTCTGTTTTGTCTCACCTACAAGCGTTTCCTCCAGCAGAACTTTCTCACTCACTGGGCATTTTTTTGTTTTTGGCACCATTCTGTGTAAACTCTAGAGACTGTTTAGTGTGTGTGAAAAACCCAGGAGAGCAGCAGTTTCTAAACCAGCCTGTCTGGCAAAAACAGACATTCCCTGGTCAAAAATCACATAGATCCAATATTTTCTCCATTCAGATATTTGAGGTGAACAACCTAACAAGCTTAACATTAGCATTAATTTTGATGTGAAGCATTAAGCTCTTGACCTGTATCTGTATGATTTTATGCATTACTCTGCTGCCACATGATTGGATAATTGCATGAATGAGCAGGTGTACAGATATTCCTGTTAAAGTAGCCAGTATCACTCACTGCATTGTTTTTCAGTTTATAGATATATTCATTTTTCATGCAGAGAGCAGTTCTAGCCATCTGTCGCCACAAGAGTTATTTTCAAATGACTCCTGACTGGAAGTCAAGATGTGTGTTTGTTTTTGTGGCATGGTTTGTCACCTACTAGCATTGTTTTCCTGACCTACAAGTTAGAGCTGCTGTTTTCTCTATGTGCAGGAGGCAGAGAGTAACCGGATGTGCCGGAGGCTGCAGCTAAAAGACATCATCCCTGCTGAGATGCAAAGACTCACCAAGTACCCGTTACTGCTGGAGAACATCGCCAAGTACACTGGTACCACAGCATTAATATGTATTTATATGCAAACACATGTATTCGTCACACTTGTATTATTGTTGCACATACACAGAAACACTCATTCTTACTTAACTCTTTCAGTGCTGAATACATTTTTAACCCTTTGGTCCCAGTGCTGAAAATTTTGGGCCAAAAATCCAAATTTTTGAAAACTGATAGAAACATTTATTTTGCATTCACAACAGCTTCACAATACAATATGCATGAAAGGTTTCAATGTTTTTCCCACTTCCAATAGTTTTGGCACTGCTTTACCACCATTTATCTCGTTGTCTGCACACAAAAGTCCTGTAAAAGTAGCTGGAAACTGAACAGCAGGTTAGCTGTTTCCAGCTTCATCTACAGTGTGTTCAGTTTCGCTTTTCGCAGTTTCACTTTCGACATCATAGATTTCAAAGTCAGCGTCTGATAGATCAGATTCAACATCAGCAATAAGGTGCAACACATCCACAATGGAATACTTTCCTTTTTTCTTCTTACTACTCAACAAGGCCATGCTAATAATATTTTACATTTACCACGCTGTCGACAACCACCGCACACCACACAGTACACTAAAACTAGGTTAGGTCATTGCTGCATGCACCCTCTAGTGAATGATATCGGCATTCACTACATTTGCAGCATTTGTCGACAGCCACCATTGCTAGAAGCACTGTACCCGAAGAAGTCGACTTTTGTCGTCGTTCTCCCCTTATTTCGACTTTTGTCGACTCCCACACTGAAAGGATTAAAATACACATATACTTAGAATCTCCATGCACAACTGTATTTCTCCTGCAGACATTGTATTTCTCTCCTCACTTGTACACATATGCAATCATATCACACACATACATGCATACAAACTAACTCATTTTAATGCCACTTCATGCCCCACTGTGTATAGTACTATATCTCAGTGTATGGTGTGATGCATTTAGAGCAGTGTGAGTGATGGCTCTGTCCTTCTTCTGGCCTCTTCTTCTGTTCTGACCGCCAGCAGGGGGAAGGGCTGCCAGAGGACTCACCCGCCCCAGACACACTCAGCCATTTCCAGCCCAGCTTTTAGTAATGAGACTTGTTCAGTGCTGGCACTGGCTGTTAGCCAGGCAATTCCGAATTACAAATGGGCTGTTTTAAGATTATTAATTCAGAATTTACCTAAAAAGCCTGTTTTGGAGCATTTAAATTGGCCCGCATGCTTTCCTGAAAGCGCCACAATGAACTTAATGCAAAATGTGCAATTAAGAGATACTAATACTGTCTCATTTGTCAAAGCCTGCGAATGAACTCTGTTCAGGCAATCTGTTCATGCGCTAGGGAAAAATGAGCCACTTGGCAGGCCCGGTTGTTCTTAAAAAAACATTTTTATCCTGTGTGTCCATCTATATGTCTGTCTCTAGGTGATCCAGAGGAGAAAGACAAGGTGAGGAAAGCAGCTGATTGTTGTCGCAAGATCCTCAACCATGTTAACCAAGCAGTGAAGGAGTCAGAAAATAAACAGGTAATCATGTTGACCTGATTGAGCAGCCATTCTCATTTATTTCACAGAACCTCTGCAAACACATCATTAGGTTAACCCTGAAGTGTTGCTCAAATAGCAGACAGTATGTCTCCAATGGGCCTCTGCTCTTGCTTCAGTGACCACTTTTGGGATTTTTCTGACTGCTCCCAATGTACAAACCTATCAGGTTCTTCTAACAGTCGCATCTTTATGAGACAGAGCTGCTCAAAGTAAAGGGAGGAAAGTTAACTAAGCCATTTCAGACTTTTCTGTATTACTCTATGTGAAGTAAATCCTACTATATAATATACTGTTTCTTGTTTGTTAGCTTCGTCTTTAATTCCCCATTTCCATGTTTAACCATACCATAAGTGGTTTTGTATTTAAATGTGTTGGATCTATTATGTCTCACTGGTGAAATGTTATTGTGGTGCTATAAATTTTTCAGCATCTGGAGGACTACCAGAGACGCCTGGACCTCTCCTCTCTGAAGCAGAGTGAAAATCCGCTCATTTCTGAGTTTAAGGTCAGCCATGTCAAACTGAGTTTGGTTGAATTCCACAGTATGAACCTGATATTAAAGCAGCATTATGTAGGAATTTTACCTTAAAATGTCAGCTTCAAAATCATTTTGATGGTACATTGACTTGTAATAGGAAGAATGACTTTTCGTCCATCTCATCTCTGCGCCTGGTTCGCCAGTTATAGTATTACGTAAATCTGGTGGAGCGTCCCCAAGGACCTCTTACGAGAACTGCATAATGCTTTACAGCACCGCAAGAACTGCATAACACTTTACGGCACCCGCTGGATAACACTCGGACATCGGTACTGGTAATAAGTGCTCTTGCGTCGATTGCTGTCTAGCTGTATTGGCTCGTGTGCCACCCAAGTTTGCATCACTTTGTGTTTTGTAAGGTTAATTTAGTTGACGAGCTGTTCTTTGTCTGTTAGCATCCCCAGCATTAGGTATGTCGGTGTTAGCAGCATATTGTCTATGGTTCTGGTTATATTAGCTTAGCATGCCACTCTTCCGGGTTTTGTGCAATACTTGTGCAACTTTTGACTGCTGCATGGCAAAAAAATGTCTGAGCATGCCTGTTTACTTCAAGACATAAGTAGTGATCTGTCTCACGGCTAACAGAAAAATAATGACTTTTTCCGACAGCAGAGTGTACAACCCTACCAACGTTATTTATGAAAGATTGCAACATAGGCTGTAACCTTATCGGTTATTATCCCTGTCTTACAGAGATTTGTAGTTTTTCTGGATGACAAAAGTCATCTAACCTCAGTCCCATCTCAGGCTAGCATGCAAATAAAAAAAATTCATCTCACGCCAAAATGTTTGGTCAGTCTTTGTCAATCTCACGCCAAATAAGCTAGCAACTTTATAAACTTATCTCAGCTAGCTTGTATGCCCAACGTATATTATGTGCAATATGTGCCTATTTCATGTCACCAACAACATTTTATTCGATTACATACATACTCCACATTCAAATGCTTAGCAAACAATGTATGGGGCCAGAAAATGCAAGCCCAGATATTTCAGCAAAACTAAAACTTTGTCATTCTTTTTTGTTATGTTAGTGTTCATCGCAGATGTTACAATAAATAAAACTATGCAGTCATACTTGTGCAAAATTTTGTACCATTACCTTGTCAGTCGACGTGGGTCTTTGGCTTCTGCTGGTTCTGTGTCCTTCAGCTTGCCAACAAATGCACAAATGCACATAGACATACAGCTGTCTATGAGGGGAGCTCAAAGCGTGTTTTGTATTTACAGCAGTGGCGTAAAAGTGAATTACACTCCGTAACTGTAGGGTGAGCCCAGTAGCAAAAAATACCAATTCTCACATAATGCTGCTTTAATCCAGACCTGCCAACATTCATGCATTTTGCATAGGAGTGCCACATTTTAACATTGGAGGATGCTGGTACAAGTTGCATGCAAAAACATGCCAAAAGAGAGGTCTTCTTTTTCCAATAAAAATGGCAGATGAGCCAAATGATGTATGAATCTGGAATGGTTAACAATTCCTTAAGTGTTTTGAATTCTGTGATAGTACACCCCTGGAAGCCCCACCCCTTTTCCCCCAATGCTCTTTTGGCCTATACTCTCAACAGAAAAGCATTCACCCTATCGCTTGGAGGTCATGAGTTTGAATTGCACCGATGCTACAACCATCTGTGGCCAGGACCCAGGGGAACAAAATTGGCCATGCTCTGTGGGTGGGAGTTTTTGATCTGTGCCATCTGTGAACTCATGTATGTGGAATAGGGTGGATAGCGCTTTCCTCCAAGTGTGTTATGCTGCACATAAAGGCTAACACGTACATCAGTTAACAATATTTATTAAGGATGCACTAATATCTTGGCCACTGAAAAGTTTTAGCTGAAATTGGTCAAAAATGGCAATTTCAGGTTTTGAACAAAAAGAGAAAAAAGGAAAAAATCAACAGAAAAAAAAATTAAGTAGACATAAAATGAATTGTCATATCTAACACATTACAAATAATTTTAATGGTAAAAGTAATTAGACAGTGATTAAAAATGCTAGTTGTTTTCTGTGCTGTCTGGTGCCGATCGGCACAGACATATTCAAACAATCTGAACAAGAGCAGGTCAACAGTGAAAAATGTCAGCCATGTGAAACTGCTCATTATTCCTCTTCAGGGTTGGCAGGTCTGTTAATCATGTGAAAAATGCACACACTGGAATTAAGGCTTGCTAATTTTAGATCACATCATACGTACTATAACTAAATCTCATCTTTTCAGAATCTAGATCTCACCAAGAGGAAGTTGATCCATGAAGGTCCACTGACCTGGAAACTGAATAAAGACAAGACTGTTGGTAGGGCACCATGAGAGATTATTATTGCAGTCTATTTCTAGTGATGTTTGATACATGTACAGTATATTTAAGATATATGTAATATTTGATGTCTTAGTTTGGGTATGCATGTGTTTCTTTTAGAGTTATACACACTGCTCCTTGAGGACATCCTGGTGCTGTTGCAGAAGCAAGACGAGAGACTCGTTTTGAAATGTCACAGTAAGAACCGTGCAGGCTCAGCTGACACACAGCACATCTTCAGTCCTGTCGTCAAGCTTAACACTGTACTAGTGCGCTCAGTGGCCACAGGTAAGCTCTTTTGTACACACACACACACACACACACACACACACACACACACACACCCCCCAAAGTGGGGAATGGTGTCAGTTAACATTGTCCTTCCATAAACAGACAACAGGTCCTTCTTTGTGCTCTCCATGTCGGATAGTGGAGCTCAGATCTATGAACTGATGGCCCAAACAGTGTCTGAACAGAGAATGTAAGTGCTGAAGTGCCCTTTATCCACTCAGATTTCTTCTCTCTTTTTCTCCACTTTTCATTTTCTACCTCATCTTGTCTCTATCTCTCTTTCCTCAACAGCACCTCCTAATTTCATTCTCTTATTTATTCTTTCTCCCTTAGATGGCAGAGGCATATCATTCAGCGAGCAGAGGCAATGAAGTCCAGGCCACACAGCATCATTCCCCTGCCTCATTCTGCGTAAGTGCACTTTTTTTTCTCCTCTCCACTCCATTCACTGCAAGCTTCTAATCCCAAGTACACAGTGACTCAGATGCTTCACTCTTCATTCCAAATGAAAAGTCATATTAAACTGTATTTTAATTTTTCTTAGAGGGGAGAGAAATGGCGTCGGAGTTGGTAAACTTGCCAAAGCTCCAGAACGCGAGTGTGCTAGCAGTGCTCATGCCTCAGGTAACTGCAGCTTCTTATGTCTTTGTGTTGATGTCCATGATCATGGCTTCTGTCAGTCACTGTGGGTTTGTGGTCTGGACATCATGTTTTCAGGTAAAGCCTGCGATGGAGTACCTGATCGTGTCTGCAATAATGAGGAGCAGGAGCAAACTCAGGCACATGGCCATGATGGAAGGTCTTCTCTAGAACCGGAGCTGCTGGATGGTTATGACACAGACTTTCCATCCTCTTCCTGCAGAGCCGAAGAAGCTCTGAAAACCTGTGAGTAACACATACGCCTGCTCTGCCAGGCATTCTTGACCAATCCCACCTGCTCCTGCAGAAATTTCAGCAAGCCCACCAATCTCGCAGAAAGTTTGACCAATCCTGCCTGCCCCTGCAGAAAGTTTGACCAGTACCACCTGCTCCTTCAGGTTTGACCAATCACACGCCCTCCCACAGAAGGTTTGACCAATTTCACCCCCTCCCACAGAAAGTTTGATCAATTCCACCCCCTCCCACTGAAACTTTGACCAATCCCACCCCCTCCCACTGAAAGTTTAACCAATCCCAGCCCCTCCCACAAAAAGTTTGACCAATTGCACCCTCTCCTGCAGAAAGTCTGACCAATCCCACTCCCTCCTGCAGAAAGTTTGACCAATTCCACCCCTCCCGCAGAAAGTCTGACCAATTGCACCCCTCCCGCAGAACGTTTGACCAATACCACCCCCTCCCGCAGAATGTTTGACCAATTCCACCCCCTCCTATGGTACATTTGACCAATCCCACACCCTCCTACGGTACGTTTGACCAATTCCACCCTCTCCCACAGAAAGTTTGACCAATCCCACCCCCTCCCGCAGAAAGTTTGACCAATTCCATCCCCTCCTGCAGAAGGTTTGACTAATTCCACCCCTCCCACTGAAAGTTTGACCAATTCCACCCTCTCCTGCAGAAAGTTTGACCAATTCCACCCTCTCCTGCAGAAAGTTTGACCAATCCCACCCCCTTCCGCAGAATGTTTGACCAATTCCACCCTCTCCTGCAGAAAGTTTGACCAGTCCCAAACCCTTCTGCAGAAAGTTTCACCAATCCCATCCCCTCCTGCAGAAAGTTTGACCAATCCCACCCCTTTCTGCTGAAAGTTTGACCAGTCCCAAACCCTTCTGCAGAAAGTGTGACTAATCCCATCTCCTCCTGCAGAAAGTTTGTCCAATTCCACCCCTCACACTGAATGTTTGACCAGTCCCACTCCCTCCCGCAGAAAGTTTGACCAATTCCACCCCGCTCGCTGAAAGTTTGACCAGCCCCACCCCCTCCTGCTGAAAGTTTGACCAGTCCCAAACCCTTATGCAGAAAGTTTGACCAATTCCCCCCCTCCCACAGAAAATATGACTAACCCCATCCCCTCCTTCAGCAATTTTGACCAATCCCGTCCACTCTTGCAGAATGTTTGACCAATCCTGCCCACTCCCAGAGAAAGTTTGACCAATCCTGCTCCAACAGTTATTATTTTTGCTTGCACTTACTTGTAATGTTTTATTTGGTTTATTTCCCAGAAAAACAAAACAATTAGTCATTTAAACCACATCAACTCTGACCAGGATAAAGCATTTATTGGAGTTGAATGAATGTGATAAATGCATTATGCCGCATTTCATGAACACAGCCATTCTTTGTCCTGCAAGCACATCTGACCACCCGCATGAAAGTAATGTACGGCCAGAGTGTTTGAACGTGGAGTACTGATTTTCATTGTATGTGTGTGTGTGTGTTTTGTGCTTTTTTCTGCTTTCTCAGTGGCAGCTTTAAAGCAGGTGTTGGTAACTCAGCTAATGGCCCAGAACGACGGGGAGCGGATGGGCCGGCGTCTCCTCAGGACAACATCTTTGCGCACGTCATGCAGGACTCAGGATGCTTCCTCAGGGGACACGGGTTTTTATGAAGGCACTGAGGACTATGGTGAGTGAGTTACCTCTTATATCTGTTTAGAAATGGTGTAGGGGCAAAACAGAACTACATTTCAAGCCTAGAGTAGTTAAAATATTTAGGAGGTAGCTAAATAATGCTATGAATAAAAATAGTGGAATAAGCTTAATTATGGTATCTAAATTGATGTCTATCTGAGTGTGCCTGAAATTTGTGCATGCCTGTGAAGGGTTTTGGTCATTCCAATCATTTGAAATGTACAGTGGCAACATGTAATGGGTGTCCAGTTGTGGTTGTGTTGACTTATTTCTAGGCTTGTGTGTGTGTGTGTGTGTGTGCATGTGTATAAATGAAGCAAGCTACCTGGTGCTGGAGGGCTCTGGTGGCTCTGAGAGCAGCACTGATGATAACGTTCAGTACAGGAGGAAGGAGTTGGGTCTTTCCCGTGGCTGTACTGGTGACTCGGGTATCAGCCTCAGGTTTTCATCATCCTCAGCAGAGAGCTTATGCAGTATCGGTAGACAGGTTCTCACATATCTGCGCTCTCTGCAAGCCAACCTCAATCACCTCAAGGTCTATCCACATACACACACACACACACCTGTAGCTCTGTCTCTTGAGGGCACAGTGGATGAAAATAACAATTATGCCGGATGTTGTTTAAAGTGTTAACTGTGATCAATGTGTTTTCAGGAAGTAGAGAGCAGATATTATCTGTTGAGGCAAAAACAAGAATCAGCAGCCACTGGGGGGAACAAAGGTACAGTATAATAATAAGCCAGAAAAACACAATCACATCAAAAAGAACTTTAAACATAGAGTTGCAAAAATATCTTGTGAACCCTTTGGAATTACCAGGATTTCTGTATTAATTACTGATAACAGACATGTTCTTGTCAATACTGAAAAGACCATTTAAAGTTTCATAGTCTAGGTTTTAAAAAAAAAAAGCTTATGAACCTCAGGGCTAGCAACATCTTCAAAAATTGGTGTCAGGTGTTCCAGTTAAGGAAATGAGTTCAAAATAAATCTCAGGAGATCTTAAAATATTAATTAGTGAGATGCATGAAGCACAAAGAGGTTCACATGTTATTTCTGTGTTCGTGTGGGTTTTCTCTGGGTTTCTTTGGTTTCCTCCAGCCTCCCAAAAACATGTTGGTAGGTGGATTGGCTACGCTAAATTGCCCCTAGGTGTGAATGAATGTGTTAATGTTTGTGCAATGGACATCCTGTCCAAGATGTGCTCCTGCCTCGCACTCAGTGATGGGCTTTGGTTCCACCGCAACCCTGACCAGGGTAAAGAGCATACTGAAGATGAATTAATGGATAAAAGAATGAGTGTTCATCAATCCACAATAAGACAAATTGTCCACGAATAGAGGACCTTCAGTACTGTTGGTACTCTCTCGAGGAGTGAGTACACCAAGAACACAACAAGCAATGTTAATGGAGGTATAAAAGAACCAAAGGGTAACAGCAAAAGACCTCCAGAAGTTTCTAGAACTTGATGGCTTTGTTCATGTGTTTGTTGTAAGAAAAACTAGAATAGTGTTAACAGAATGCCACCACGGGGGAAACACTTATGTACAAAAACAAACATTTCTGCACATCTCAAGTTTGCAAAGACCATTTGGTTGTTTCCCAAAATTCCTGTGGACAGATGAGACAAAAGTTCTTGCCGAAAATGCACAACACCATGCTTGGAGGAAAAAAGGCACTGTGAACTAGCACCAGGAGCTTGTAATCATTGACAGAATAATGAAATCAGTATCAAGTTAGGGGTGTGTCACTTTTAGCCAAAATACCTCTACCATGTTATCAAACTTTGGAGCCAGAGTCAGCACAGTAGAGATGAGGTCCAGCGTGCTGCAGAATGTCTTCATTTTGGAAATCAATCTTACGTCTATCCAGAGAGCTTAAATAGTTTCAGCTACAGATATTTCATTAATACAGATGAGTCTAGGGAAGACATTTTTCACATGGACATGAACTAGAAATTCAGTGACATTGATGTGCCTAACATTACCCATGCATTATAGCAGTGCGGAAAGCTCCAGCAGTGCAGTGTGAGTTAATAACTCATTATTTGAGACACATGGCTATTCCGAGCGCACTATAAACTAACTAGACTACTTATAAAATCCATCCTAATGTTATTGGTAGTATATGTGTTCACTGACGAACAAATAGCTTTTGCACAAAATTTCAGTAGCTGGCTGGATGTCATTAATAATGAAATAATATAGCTATCAAGGTTGCTATATGGCTAGGTAGCTAGCACGATTAAACTAGCCTTTTCCTATGTAATCTCTTTGTTTCATATGTTTTTAATAGAAATGGATAACAGTTTGAATTAGTGCATTTGTCCAGAAAAGTTCAAAT
Organism: Gogo arcuatus; assembly: GCA_028570945.1. Classification (NCBI taxonomy): domain Eukaryota; kingdom Metazoa; phylum Chordata; class Actinopteri; order Siluriformes; family Anchariidae; genus Gogo; species Gogo arcuatus. The sequence continues at coordinate 14,576,831 of JAOTRR010000056.1, forward strand.
AAGTAGGTGTATGATGGTAAATTCTGTGGTGAAGTTAGCTGGCTGGCTACAGATCGTCTCTTCCAGCAAAGGCTATCATTCACTTCATTCCCAAGCGTATCCACGCCTTCTTACGATATCAGATGTAAGATATAGAGAAAACTAACTGTTTAGAGAAAACTAACTGTTTGAATTAGACACTGTAGATGGACAGATGGTTTAGACGAGAAAAGTGACATGGAAAAGAAGGCTATTTTGTCATTGAAACACATGGGCATGGCCGGTGCTAAAGATTGTACTGCAGCCAGCCAGCAGGGGTGCTAGACCTGTGGTGGCTTCACTTTTTAGAGATATTATGCTGTCCAAGGTTTCTACAGTCGATAATTTGAACAGTAGAAAAACTGTTTTTGGAGTAGCCATGTCAGAGTTGGGACCTTAACTCTTAAAGTGAGATGGCATGAGCTCTTGAAGGCTATTCATGAAAGAAATGTTGGAATTCTTCTTCTCTCCATTGTGCATGTCTTAGCAGCAGCTGCTTGAAACATTTGGTGGAGGTTACTGCTGCTAAAGGAGGCCACTAGTTATTAGATACAAGGGTTCATATCCTTTTTCTTGCCTGGGCTGTGAATTATTAATCAGTGTGTTCAATAAAGACAGGAAGAATACAAACATTTGTGGGTTAATAATTTAGGCTGCATAAGTTTTTCTATTATTGTGAGTTGAATGAAGAATTCATGCAGAAATCCAGGTCATTCCAAAGGTTTGTACGTACATGTTTATGATTATCCCTACTTCTCATCATCTAGATAAGAAATAGCTCGGTGGAGTTTTCCTGGCTTGAGTTACCCTGGGGGCAGTTCAGCTTTTGCTACACTCTGCAACGTCTTGCACACAGAGAGAGAGAGAGAGAGAGAGAGAGAGAGAGAGAGAGAGTGAGTGAGTGAGTGATGAGCAGTGTTTCGACAAAGTGTGTGCCCTCCATTAAAGTCAATTAGGGAAGATGGACGGTCCTGTCTACACCTAGCTTGTTCCTGCAGCACTGCCTCAGTCCAGCCAGAATGGACTGTCCAGTCCTGTCCATCACCCGAGCTATACCAACAAGAATGATAAACAAATGTGTACTTACAAAATATATCTATGATGTGTATATACCGTATATATAAACCATTAAACATTTTTAAGTAATGATGTAACATTTTAATCCTAGATATATTTATTTTACTTCCTTCCCAAGTTGCTTGCAAGTCACTTTTTTCTTTTCTTTTCTTTTTTTTTTTTCTTTTTCTTTTTCTTTTTCTTTTTTTACATTTTTGTGCTTCTACATGCGACTTGCGTTTGAGTATGCAGTGTGTTGTTGCTATGTATATCAGAAGATCCTCTCTGGGAGGCTTCTACTCACATCTTGTGTAAAAGTGCACTAGATTGCCTCCTCTTCTGCTTCAAGAGATTAAAGAGTTCTAGCTGAGATGAGGAGAGCATGAGACCTGAACAGTCCTAATAACTGCCTGAAAATGCAGAATATATAACCATTGAGGTGGCAATGATGCAAAACTTGGAAATAAAGATGCAGTGAGTGAGCATTTTGTTTTTGTTTTTTCCTTTCCACTCATCTGTTTGTGATAATGTTTCAAGAGCAGCGTTTTGATACCGTGAGTGTCTGATTGATTAGGATTGTGCTCCTGCCATCATCAAAAGCACAAAAGCCATGACTTTTAAATGATAACCACAGGGAAAATTGATGCTTGCTGTGCCTGAATCAATCCCTATATCAGTGAGCTCTGTATAAGGGTGTGCTTTTATAGGAAAATAATCCGTGCTGGGGTAGTGTGACGAGATCTGGCACGAAGCAGAGTTTCTCTTAAACCCTGAATTTGATTATTTTCCAATAACAGCACATCCATAATTTATTAAAGAACAACATATTGTATGTTTAAATATTTATAGTTATATTTAATGTTGTGGAACTTCTGTGAAACAATTTAGTTCCTGTTATCCCTTACATTATAGCAGCTGTGAACAACTATATCCTCACCAGCTTCTCTTTTCTCTGTCCCTGATGCAGCTGACATGTTACAGACAAAAGACTCTTCCATGGTGAAGAACTTGCTGAACATTGCAATGCACTGACGCTCCTTACATACAGTGCCCTCCATGATTATTGGCCCCCCTTGTAAAGATTAGTAAAAAGGGTT
>JAOTRR010000056.1:14650647-14663793 GCA_028570945.1 Gogo arcuatus
GAGGGATTTGTTTTTCTCTGAATAAATTTATTTCAATTAAAGGTTGGATTTTTCTAATTTTTAGTGTGAAATGAAGCTACTTCACCAAAAGCTGGATTTTTTTCTAACCCTTTTTTACTATTCTTTACGAGGGTTGCAAATAATCATGGAGGGCACTGTACTTGTCAAATATTATCTGAGTTGAATATACACTGACAAACTCAAAACACTGAGGTTGGCAGAAATGTCTGTTAAAACATCTGCGCAAATCATTCAAAATTCACATGTCTATTGACTCACTGGCCATTTTACTAGAGAGAAAAGACTGCTCTTTTGGTGCATTTTTGAGTGACGGCTCATACTAGTGTTACCTTTCCTGCTCAGGGGAGCCTCTATTCTCAGAGCACTCCATGGCTGGAGTGCGCTAAACTTTCTGCCACTCATTCAGTATTTTCAGCTTTTTTCCCTTCACAATGAGGAGTCAGAAGCGAGTGCTGAATGAGTAGCATTTATTCCAGTCGGTTTTACTTCTAGAGATAAAAGCAAAAGAAAAAATATGCAGGTTAGTGGACTGAAAAAAGGGGGACACTGTCTCTCGCCGCTCACACACACTCACAGCCCAAACCCCCATCCCCAACATGCAAAACCCAAAAATTAACCCTTTACCATGAAGCACTAGCATACTCTGATGTTTTTTTTAAAGCTCCTACACAACGTGTAATTTTGGCAGGTCTGGTAATATCATAAAATCGGTGATGAACGTCACTTCATGTGGATTGTGACAAGGTAATATCATTTTGGGATGATAATAACATTATATCACTCAAGCCTATCTGATATTATATTTCATGTACACCTTCTCAGTCATTTCTCATGATGTGTCCTGGATGTGACAGGGAAGCAGTCTTAAAATAAATGCTCTCTAGTGCACACCAGGAAATCCAGGAAGCATTTCATGATGTGTAATTACTTGACATGACTGTCACTGATTGGCTCCATGAATCTACAGTCTGGGCTAGAAAGAAATCAGCATCAGCCTTCTCCTTCCATTTTGTGTATTTTCTATTTGCTATGACTGCTAGTAGTGGTAGTATTCTTGGTTCTATGTATGTACTTGGTAATACATACATAGCGCAGACAAAAGGTGTAACATTTATGTTTTAAATCAAAATTATTTTTCACAGTTGGAGCTGGTATGAAGCAGATTAGCTAGATAAAGCTCTCAGGCACATGGTTTTAATTTTCTTGCAGTATATAGCGATTTGTTAAAAAAAAACAAAAACAGACCTGACAGATTGTGCTTTGCAGAGAAACCCATAAAAAATAAATCTCTCAAAATTGTGTCCTTTGCGTGTGAACTGTCATTTTGTCTGTATTCTATATTCTGCACCACTGCTCAAAACTAACAAAAATATACAGTGCTGTGATCTTATATCTTGTTTGTGCACCATGATCCTGATAATTTTGTCATTTTTAAACGGTTGTAATTATTGAGCTAGATAATTATTTGTTGCAGCCAGGGAGTCAGGAAGTGTCAGTGTTGGCTTTTTGTAGCACTTCCTTTTTTATAACTGGCAAATATCAATAGTAATTTACGGTCATTTGTGATTAGAGCAGTTGTAACACTGTTGAAGTTCATTTTAGCAGCCTATGGTATGCAGAGACTTTAATATTTTTTTATCATATTGAAATTACTGTGCTAGATTTTAAGTGGGTAAGGTTTTTAAAAATTGATTTGAAATTTTTATTGCATTATTAATTTGCCCATTAGTAATTTTCTCAATACATATTCTGTTTGATTAACACATGTCCTGCTTGATGTCCTGCTTGATGTCCTCCATTGGTTTAATGGAGAAAAAAAAAGTGTTTTTTTTTTTTTATTACCACGCCAATTAGTGGTAAAGAAAAAAAAGGCAGGAAATTAGTGGGACCTGGTTACCTGTATGTTGAAAAATGTACGTCACAATGACAGACCTTAGCTATGTGGATTGCCTGGCTCCTCCTAAAATTTCATTAAAATATGGCAATGAATTGTTTCTGTATTAAATGTAGAAATGTGTCTATATTATTCACTGCTCTTGGTGAAATTCAATAATTTAGCTCATCAAATCATCAAATATCTCACTGAAATATTACGCTGAAGTCCCTGACACAGCGCCAATAGAAACCTAGCTAGAGTCTCAGCTTCCATCATCTACTATGGCAGATTCAAGTATGATGTGTTGTAATATTCATTGGATAATACATCAGTTTTGGGCCAGCCCAGATGCCGTGTGTCTCTCGGGGTGAATGTGAGTGTGGGCAGGTGAGTTTTGTATAGAAAAAATATCTCAATGTGTATTGGACAGTGCACTCTTTACTTGTCACGATCAGATGCACAGCATCTCAATATGATGGTTGGGGGATCTCTCAAAGGTGTAGAACAAATTCTAATCACTGACATGGTAAAGAACATGACTGACATCTTAAACTTAAATATATGGCACTGGTCAGACAGAGCTGCAGCAGTCAGTCGGTAATTGAATCCATAATAGTTTTACATATGTAGCTTGTTATTTTTTCTGTGTAACTGTTAAATATCATATATACACTCAATAAGCACTTTATTAGGAGCACTATACTAATACTGGGTAGGGCCTCCCTTTGCTCTCAAAACAGCCTGACAAAAGCAGCAGGATGAATACTGAAGTGTATACTATCTGCTCAGATTCAGCCAAATGCTTCAGTTGCTTCATTGGACAATGACCCTAAATGTACTTCGAAAGCAACCAAAGACTTTTTAAGGCAAAGAAGTGAAATGTTCTTCAATGGCCAAGTCAATCACCTGACCTGAATCCAACTGAGCATGCATTTCACTTGCTGAAGGCAAAATGCCCCAAGAACAAGCAGGAACTGAAGCTCCAGTTGGATGGCTGAATGGCCGTTTTGGCCAACTTTTATATGTTATGAAGGCCAAATCTTGACAAGTCTGGCCTAGGAGAATGTGAAAGAACATTATCCTAGACAAGCAGTGAGTAATAAGTGACTATCTCAAAGCAAGAGGTGAGTGTGTCTGTCTCTCTCAGCTAAGGAAGCACTGTCTCCAGTGAAGCAGCAGGCCGTTCTCTTCACATCTATCTGACACATGCTTCACTTAGCCAAGACTCATTTTACTTCCACGTTCTGTACTCTATTATTTTACATTCTAAGCAATTTAGTATATGTAATACTGGAAGATAGCTTATAGTGAAGGGCGCGGTGCTCAGTCACCACTGATTTATCCATTTTGGAGGTGCTATTAAAATGTCTGCCAGTCTGTTTTGCATCCTTGGCTGAAACTGTGTAGTTATCAGTCTTTACTATGTCAGATTGACTGGAGTGTATGTTAGAGGTGATTCAGAGCAGGCTGTTGGCAGTAGGTGGACTTTTTTGCAGGATGGGTGGTGGATGGTTAGCCATGTGTGCTGGCCTGTGTGCCAGTCTGTTGTGCCCTGTTACAGTCTTCCGCAGTGCCCCACTCCTAAACAAGTCATCCCTATGTGTATAAAGTCCAGAGAAAGTTCTCACAAGAGGGAAGGAAATCGACAAGGCCTTGTTTGGTACTTTTACTCCCATGAGCGTGTCATTCTGTAAGTAATTAAGTTAACAAGCTGAGTGTTAAAATGGGCAACGTTGGATTTGTCTCGTAAGCAATTACTCCTCTTAAATTTAGAATGCCTTAATCTGTAAAAGAGACTGGGAGAAAGGATGTTTTCAGGCTCATATAGATCTGGGCTTCAAGGAGATAGTAGACTGTGATGACTCAGTTAAGTCAATCAGTTCAAAGTCTAATTCACCCTCTTTCCTACTTGCAGGCTGACTCTGCTACCCATCAGCCACATTTACCCTCTGGGACTGCATCATAGCCCGAGCTATTTGATTTATTAGAAAAGCTTAAGTTATTCAAAGGTTTAGATGCAAAATATACAGTAACTTTGTTTCATGATGTTTATGCTGTGTAGTAGTATAGACATATTGAAGTGGCATATGAAGAAATCCAATATCAAAAAAAGATGCACACATACTATGGATGGTAAGAGTCACTGATTAGCACTGGTGCACTGGTATCAAAGTTCAGGATGTGACTGCCCCGATTAAAAAGTGTGCACTGAATACAATTTGAGATGAAATTGGGTTGCATCGTTTATAATGTTTGCATTGGTAAAATCCTATTTATTAATATATAGTTATTAGTAGAGGCCCCGTGCCTTTATTATTAAGAAATGTGACCAATAATTTTTGAGCAATAATTTTATATATTGAGAACATGAGACTTTATCATAGTGGCTTTTGCTCGCTGTGGCTCTAATGGGATTTCAAAATAAATGTACCTGTGGCTCTCTTGCCATAGCACCAATGGGATTTCAAAATAAAATTCCTGTTTCTCTTGCCAAACCCTCCTTTTCCACATTGATTGTGGCACATAAAATGATGTCAGATTATACAATGAGGATTATCTGGTGATAGACCTGCGATTTAAAAAAGTTGCAAAAACAGAAACATATTTTCAAAGTGAGCTTGTGGTATTAAGGATATTTTTTTCTGTTCGTTAGCATGTTTTGTTTGTTTTGATATTGCCACTACTGTATTTGTAGCTGTACTGTGAGTCTTGCCATCCTATGCCGTCCTCCTACTGAATTTCCAACACCGCCAGAACTGTCGCCAGTTGTGTTTGATTGCAATGTAGAAAATTGCCTGCCGGTGAGCTCATCACATTATGTGTTCTAAGACTGCTGATCTCAGCTCATGACTCAACTTGAGACTTTTTTTATGATGTGAGACTTTTGTTTGTGACAGCAAAATCTGGCTTAAAAATTGTACTGTGTAAAGCCAGCTAGTGAGTTTTATATTAATATCATGTAACATAACCTAAGTCTACACTAATGGACCACTTTGGCCAATTGGCAAATCAGCCAATCATGTGGCAGCAATGCTTAAAATCTTGTAGATACAGGTCAAGAGCTTCAGTTAATGTTCACTTCAGAATGGGGGAAAAATGTGATCTGAGTGACTTTGACTGTGGCATGGTTGTTGGTGCCCAAAGGGCTGGTTTGAGTATTTCAGAAATTACTGAGGAGAGTGGTTAGAGGAGACAATAATAATAATATTTTATTTATAATTGCCTTTCACTGTATATTTACATTAAATACTATTAGAATATAGCAGTCACTAATAAAGGTAAACAAAGGAGGATAAAAATAAGAATAAAAGAGAAAAGTGCATATCTGTATATAAAACTATGACAAAACTTGGCAGACTAAACAATAAAGGACAATAATATTGATCTAAGTGTGTGTGAAGGTGTTTGTGGGAGAATGAGGCTAAATAAGTACTTGGGGCTGAGACCATGCATAGGCTTGTATCCCATTCATACTCGCACGGAAAACCGTATATTTTCCGCTATTATGCTCTAATGGTGTCGTGAGAATGGGAGCAAAATGGCAAAGTCGAAACGTTAATCTATCCTCTGGTAACCTAGTAACATTTGCGGTAATATTTTGCCATGACTCCAGTGGGAATCAGAACAATCAGATTTACGTGTTGTGACCGGTCCTGACGTTGCTGGTGGTGACGTAAATGATGTAGTGATATTGCAATGGAGCTATTCATACTGCCCCAATGTAAAGCAAAACTCAAAACAACAAGCAAATATTGGCAGATATAGGCAAAAGTGTTATAAATATCCTTTGCTTGAACAAAACAAATGTTCAGAAACAGGAGACCTCTCTCAACAGAGACGTGATGCAGCTCGACTGGTGCCGTGTTGCTAACTAGCTAATGTCTCAGCTTTGGTTTTTCACAACAATGGACTTGCTACCTCATTAATTATACGTCATATCCAGTCTCACATGTTTTATACGTCTCACGGAGGTTCACGCTCTGTAGCATTCTGTTAAATACAGTCAGGTAGGAATACACAATATCTGTTACTTTTCTGTTATGAAAGACTGAGTGGGAAGAACATTTGTTCTATCCCATGTTGTTTTTACCTCATACAATAATGGGTTTTGTCTGTGAAAGGGGCTTTAAAAGACCAGAAGAAGTATATTGTACTGTATACGGAAGGGAACAGGGTGCCAGTGTAACTTTTGGAGTATGTGTGTGATGTGTTCCCATGGTCTCGTGTGGGTGATAACCCTAGAAGCTGGGTTTTGCACATACTGTAGCTTGTTAAGACCTTTCACTGGGAGTCTGTAAAGAACTGTTGAGTAACAGTATGGAGATAACAAAAGCGTGGAACTCTGAAGAAGTGGAAAGGGAGAAATGAAGCCTGGCAATGTTCCTAAGGGGAATGAAAGCTGTCTTAGTAATGTTTTTTTTGTGTGATTGATATGAGCATATGGAGTCTTGTGTGACACCAAGGCTTTGAACATGAGCTGAGTTGGATTTAATGAAAGCTGCAATAGGTAGTGAGTAGTGCCTCATTTTCTTTAGTGTGGATTGGGGATTCAATCAGTATTACCTTAGATTTGTTACTGTTAAGCCTCAGAAAGTTAAGTCTTGCAAATTTTTTAGGTCCATCAGACACTCCACTAGTGCTGGAGGAGACCGTGTGTGTGTAAGGGGTCGGTATATATGTAAATCTGAGTATCATCAGCATAGCAAACTGCAGGTCATGCCATCTGATCATATTGGTAAGAGGGAGCATATGTATAATAAATAACAGCAGGCCAAGAACTGGTACTTGAGGAACACCATGGGAGAGGTGAGACAATCAGACCTAAACCTATCAATTAAAACAGATTGTCTGTCAGAAACATCTAAAGGAGAGGACAGTACCAGTAAAGCCAGCCATTTACCACTGTGTAGAAAGCAGCAGTGAGGTCCAGAAGAGCAAGTGTAATCTACAAAGCCAGGTCTGATGCAACCAGCAGGTCACTTGTAACATTGATGAGGGCAGTTTGAGTACGATGGTTTGGCCTAAACCCAGACTGTAATACCTCAAACAGGTTGTTGAGGCTAAGTAATCTTTAAGCTGCTACACAATAGCCAGACTGGTTTTTGCTTAAGGCTACAGTGACTCAAATAACCTCTCTTTACAGCAATGGTGAGCAGAAATGCATTTCAGAATACAACTTGAGGTGGATGGGTTACAACAGCAGAAGACCACATTGGGTTCCCTTCCTGTCAGCCAACAACAGGAATCTGAGTCTACAGAAGGTACAGGCTCACCTAAATTGGACAATTGAATATTGGAAAAATGTCACCTTGTCTAACTGCTGCAGCATGCAAATGGTAAGATCAGAATTTGGCGAGTTCAGTGTACGTCAGTGGTCTCCTTAATCACCCTATCTGAATCCAATAGAGTGCCTTTGGGATGTGGTAGAACAGGAGCACATTTGCATCATTCATGTGCAGCTGACAAATATGCAATTATAGTACATGATGCAATCACATTAACATGGAACAACATCTCAGAGGAATTTTTCCAACACCTTGTATCATCCTTGCCATGATGAATTATGACTGTGTTAGAATGGTGTTAATATGGTATTCCTGTAGTGGCCAGTGGGTTTATGTGTGCATTGGTCTAACTGTGGTCAGAATTAATGTGTTAAATATTTGATTATTCCTGCAATTTAAATGAGAGTGCTTGATATATGATGTGACTCTGGGGGAAAATTGTAGGAGGTGAGTATAGAGTTCACAGAATGGATTGCTGTCACTGTCTTTTTTCATTAACCAGCTAATTGATGTTTAGAGCAGAGCAAAGCATACCTCACGTACACCACAGCACATTGAGTGTTTCAGTTCAATATTGGAGCTCTTGGGACCTGAGGCTATATACACATTACAGGACTGAAGTGGCACAAATCCAGCATTTATTGTTTTGTGACAACACAATATCGATTGAGAAAAATTCGATCAGGTTGATCTCATCTTTGTCCAGACGTCTTTCACACTGGAACACTGCCAACACTAAGGAAGCCCTTAAATGTTTTGCTCCCAAACTCCCAATGTTGTAGAATAAATCTCTCACGAACCTTAACCTACGACCTCATCACATGACTTCCAGTCAATTTCCTATCCCTGCTCAGTCACCTGATTAATAATGACACTCACCTGTTTGCAGAAACACTACTTCCTTTATTTAAATAACCTGGACTCTTAGTGTTACTTCACGTCTTACACCAGTGTTGTGTCTGTGACAAGTCCATGCCTTTGTTTCTTGTCTGTTTTTATTAGCGCTTTGACAATAGCCTTATTGTCTAGTTTGTGCTTGTTTGCCGATAGTTCAACCATTTTCCTGCTTGACATTTCAGATTCCCTAGCCATTTTTCTAACAGATGTTTTGTTCTTTTTTAAAATTTAATAAAACTAGGAAGCCTGCACTTGCATCTGTCTTCCGGGTCCGTGGCCCACATAACATTTTATTTAGTATTTCCAAAACAGTGAGTCAGTTCTATTTGTTTTCTTGTGATCTCAAGTTATCTTTTGTTGTCAGTGAGATAACAAACATCCTTTTCCCGAGGAACATAGTCCTGAGATAACAACATAATTAATTTCACAGAAACAAAGCATTCTCCTCCCCAGACAGCGTATCGGGAGATGCCTACTGAGAACATGACACTAAAAAAGGTTTCTAAAACTTGTAATGTGCTTTTGTAGCTTTTAAGAGAGGGGTGTTTACACGTTCATACAGGCATTCCTGAATGTTTGGATCAACATTTAAGAAGTGTTTGTTTTATATGGCATTAATACGCTCCACAATGTCAGTTTGTATTGTCCATAACTGTATTCATAGTTAGCACTGACTTACAATTATGAATATTCATTCCACAAGCTTCAATCGTTATTGCATTTGCATACACGTTTACGGTATTTGGCAGCCATCCTTTATAGAGCAATATACAAATGTGAAGTGCTCTGTAGTCTCTATCTAATGAATATTCTCATCCTATTACAAATGGATCAGGGCCTAAGAACACTATTTTTTGTGTTTAAGATTAAGTCAAATGATTGTTTATAGCATTTGTCAGTGTATTTTACTGTCAATAAAGTGACATGCAAAGCAGCATTCATAAGTAATTCATTTTATATATTCATAGAGGTGCTATATTCTAGTTCTATTCTAGTGCTGTCAAATTCCTAATTATCATGCAATATTAATATCTAGTAAATAAATATGAATCCTTGCCTCCTAGGCCTTCTGGGTTTTTTGATTTGTTTTTGTTTTGTTTTAAAGTGCCTATTACTTGTACAGAGAGGAGTGAGAGAAAGATGCAGTATACTGTATATGCACTGGCATTAAGCAGCTTCTAATAATGAAAGATAAGAGAATATTTGTCGCACTTGACATTTGTTTTGTTTTGCTTTGTTTTGTTTTTTTTGTCAGCTTCTTAGTTGCTCACCAGATCATGATTAAGCTGGCAATAACAGGACCATATCTTAGTGTAGAGCACTTTATGGAAATGATGGACTGATGAGGTCTTGCAGTTGGTGCTGATACAGTGAGTCAAGGCTTAAATGTGAGTTTAATATCTGCAAATTGTATTTGCTGCATTGTGATTCTAATGACATTTCTCCTTACACGGGGTATTAAGCCTTGTGATTTTACTTTTAACTTTCTCATTTACAAGAGATTTATCATGATTCTCTTAAAAAAACATCTTGTTAACCTGTAGCCTGACAAAACCTGCTGCTATTGTAACACTATTTTTTAAATGCTGTTCATGAATGATATACATTCATTTCCCTTCCTAATTACTGTGTGAATAACCAAGATGTACGTAAATACATGATGGATTTGCCTGGATATTTCAAACTATGGCCCATATATGATGAAATCCATGTTGGGTACTCTCCTATCATGACATTTTCAAAACAATCTCCAGATATGCTCCAGATTCTTGCAAGAATTTAAAAAGCTACCTCTAGATTCTTGGGGTTTTGGCACAGTGGTACCCGCTTTCTCAGCAAGAGCATGCTATTCAATATGCAGTCAGGTGTGCTGACTCCCATATGTTTATTAGTGTACATACAGTGGGTATAAAAAGTCTACACACCCCTGTTAAATTTGCAGATTTTTGTAATGTAAAAAATGAAACCAAATGAAATCCTGTTAGACCTTTTTCCACCTTTAATTTGATATAGCAATCAACAAAATTCAAGTGAGAAGCATATTTTAGGAAAATAAACATTTTTGGAGAAAAATGAAACAGAAAAACCATAATAAATGAAAACATCTTAAATATAATCAAATTTATCTAGTATTTCTTATTATAAGATTATCATAAATCAAATAAAAGATTATTAAACCTATATCTTGACTTTTTAAAACTAATTTCTAGCTTGAAATAGTCTTGTACTTTTGGCAGATAATTTTGCTGATTTTAAGCATTTATTTCTAGAAAGAAGCAAAATTATCTGCCAATAATATACAAAAATGTAAAGCTTAAAGAGTCAAAATGTCTCAGAAAGATTTAATAAACTTATATTTAGTTTATTATACAGTAATTTTATAATAGGAAATACTAAATACATTTGACTCTATTGAAGATATTTTCACTTGCTAAGATGTCAGTTTTTGCAGTGTAAACCTCTGAACTCCTATTTTGTTAAAGAACCTTTTGCTTGTAATACAGCACTCCATCATTTTGGGTAAGAGTCTAATCTTGACCTGGCAGTTTTATTCCACTGTTTCTTGCAAAAACGTTCCAGAACTGTCAAAATTATGAGGGGATCTCCTGTGCACAGCCTTCTTAAAGTCATTCCCCAAGTTTTCAATAGGATTTGTATCTGGGATCTGACTGGGCCAGTCCAAAACATTGATCGAACAAAACGTTGAAATTTTTAATCTTTAGCTGTGCTACAGAGCCTGCAGGTTTTGTGTCAAAATACATTGGCATTTGGAGGTATCCATGATTCCCTCTATCTTGACTAGATCCCCAGTCTCAACTGAAGAGAAGCAGCATCATAGAAGAATGCTGCCAATGCTACTTCTCCACGGGTATGGTATTCTTTGAGTGAAAGCTGTCTTGATTTTACATGAAACATATCTTTTAAAAATTATGCCTAAATGTTGGTCTCATCAGACCATACCACATACTGGGTGATTTAGGTGTGCTTGGATGCTTTTTTTTCCTTGAGAAAGGGTTTCTGTGTAGACACCCTACCTTATAGCCCAGGCATGTGAAGAATACAAGAGATGGCTGTCAAATGCATGGATTGACCAGTACTTGCCTGATCTTCCTGCAGCTCCTTTAATGTTGCCACAGGTCTCTTGGCAGCCTCCCTCATAAGTTTTTGTCTTGTCTTTTTGTCTATTTTTGCAGGATGTCCTGTCCTTGGTAATGTTACTGTGGTTTCCCCTTTTCTCCACTTGTTGATGATGGCCTTCATGGTGTTCCATGGTACATCTAATGTTTTGGAAATTCTTTTGTACCCCTCTCCTGATCTATTCCTTTTGACAGTGACGTAAAGTACATGCTTGTAAGCGCTTTGCAGACCAGTCAGTTGAAACCAAGGAAATGTCAAGAAAATCCTACAAAAACAGCTGATCTTTATTTGGTATTAATCCGAATCACTTCATTGATGACAGGTGTATAATAATTGCCTTTAAACATGAGTTAATTCTGAGCACAATCACATGCCCTGTTATAAAAGGCACACTTGTGCAACCACACAAGATGGACATCTCATCTAGTGTGTATTCCTGTCTTACATTCAGGATAGGTTCCAGATCCACCAGCCCCCTGACCAAAATGAATTGGTTACTAAAGAGGAACGAATGAATGAAATATCCTGTACTGCAACCTTCATATCTGCCAGCATAAGTAAGACCAACCTACACCCAAGATTTATTTTGCCTGATGCACACCTTCAACTTGAACACCACAGTAGTGCTGCTCTGCTTTGCAAAATATTGCCAGACCTTTCTTCTTTCTTTCATATTTTCCTCACTGATTGCCTCTGGATGTAGGGCAGAGCAAGTACCCGAATAGTAATTTCTGTATTTGAACACTGGCTCCTCAATCTGGGTATTTGAATAATGCACACTCCTAATAGGAGTTCTAAAAAGTACAAAGATTATTACTGATAACATCAACGTGCATATTATTTCCTCAAGGTCATATCTTCTCACTTGAAGCCAGAACAGATGATATTGACTTCAGCTTAGAATTTCATCATGTATTGGAAAATCACAGCAGTATGCTATGATACCCAAAATAGGAACGTAATCTTTATAATGATTTGGAAGGAGTCACGGTCTATGTGAATGGCAGTAGAGAAAAGGAGAAAGGCTTCCAGGGATGAAATGTAATGGCTCGATTTCATCCATCTGCTTCTGGGCCAACATTTTGGCCTTTGGCGTGACAATGTCAGTATGTTTCATTTAATCCCTTTTTTATCCATTATTGCTTTGTATGCTTGCTGAGTGCCAAGCCTCAGTAGAATGAAATGATCTGCCTTTGTCCACAAATGTGTGCATACCTCCAGCGTAGCTAACACAATGAAAGAATTGGGAGAGAATTGGATCACAGGTGTTGATTTGGAAACATTTAGTGATGAAGAAGTTATTAATTAGGAGCTTGTTACTCACTGCAGAATTCACTGTTTGCACCTCTGACTATGTGAGGATTTGTGTCAATGTGGTACTGAAATCATACAAGGTGATTATCTCAGCAGCCCTCTCCTCCCACATTCACTATCATGTGCCCTAATAGAAATATTTGTTATTGATTTAAACATTCACAGGCGTACCATGAACTTTATCACAGATAGAGCAATTTTTATACAGTTTACTGCTGGTATGTTCACTTAAGGTGTATGAATATTTATCTTGGTTTCTGAAATCATTGTGGTTTTCTTTGTAGTTGCTCTGTGGAGAATGTAAAAAAAAGGCATAATGTTCCTTGCTTCTCTCTCTCATAGCCCTTTTTGACCAACAGGGAATGGGTTCTTCAACTGGTTCTGTTCAGGATTCTTTGAACCTTGGTACCAGCTAGTGAACCAGCCCACATTTCCACCAGTTTTGAGTGGAACCGTTATAATCAAGGATGCATCCTGAACGGAGGGCGTTGCACAATGCACAACAGAAGCAAACAGTAGTAGCAAGATTAGGCCTTGTCCCTACTGCCCTCAAAACTGCTGCAGTTACCCCTGTCCTTAAGAAACCTGAGTTGGATCCAACATCTCTTTCCAGTT
>JAOTRR010000056.1:14700301-14711412 GCA_028570945.1 Gogo arcuatus
TGAAGGTAAACACTGGCTACTTTGAAGAATCTAAAATATGAAACATATTTTGTTTGTTTATCACATAATTCCATACATGCTGTTTCATAGGTTTGATGTCTTCAGTATTGTTCTACAATGTAGGAAAGAGTCAAAATACAGAAAAACCTATGAATAAGTAGGGGTGTCCAAACTTTTGACTGGTACTGTATCAAATCATGACTCAAATTTGTGCAAAGGTGAGTAATGGTGTGTGTCTGTGTATTCAGTGAACAAATTTAGGATGTTTGTATAGCAAGGTCTCATTTTAATACCTGTATAAACAACAACCTGGGTATACTCCCTCACTCATTATCACTCATTCACTCAATCACTGATTCATTCAGCCACTCAGTCACTCACTCACTCACTCACTCACTCACTCACTTTCTTTCACTTACTCACTTAGTCTCATTCATTCATTGATTAACTCACTCACTCACTCACTCACTCACTCACACACACTTATTCACTTACTCTCACTCACTCACTCACTCACTCACTCACTCACTCAGTCTCTCAGTCTCTCACTCACTTACTATAAGAGGCTGAAGATTTTCCATAAGAAAGCTTTTGGCACACTTGTACAGAAAGCTGCACGGGAACAGGGACAGGACTACAGTATTTCTCGATTGCTAAGACACGGTTAATGAAACTGGGATCCACTTGTTCTTCATTATCATCTTCTTAGCCCAGCAGAAGTCTTTTTTGGCAAATGTGTTAACACTTTTTCATTGGTTTCAAACATTTTATACACCCTTTTTAGAAAGTTAACACACATATTGGATTCATTTTGTCAAACAAAAGGAAAGCCTTTACTGATAGCTAATAGGCTAATAGGAACATTGGGTACTTGCAAACTTGTGATTCTCCAATGCACCTGTGTGAACCTTCTTTGTGCATTTATTCAATCAGCAATCAGTTCTTATCCATCTATAAATTATGCCATTTTTGAGTGGCTATTTGCAAGCATGGATCAAACAGGCCAAAGGCACATATTTGTAAAGAGATGACATGGCAGGGAGCACCAGTATCACTGTGTGTGCTGTCATCTCCAATGATGGTGTCCTTTGCAACATATCAACTGTCGGTTTCATACTGCAATACCACAGGTTTTCACGAATAGCCATTAGGGAAAAAAAAATCTGTGTTAAATGTGAAAGATGGGATGAATTTACAATGAACTACAGTATTCCCACAGGGCTAAAAATAACCTGACATTGCCAAATGCAGCATAAGAAGGATACATAATACCAAGAATATAGACAAATATTCAAAGTTTGCACACTAATGTGAAGCAGACCATTTTAAATATTGATATACATTTTAGAAGTACATGCAAATAATTTATAGGTTGAAAAGTACTGTTCCTGTATATAATGGGGTGGCGTTGGGACCCTGCAGCATGGAGAGTTTTGAGTCCCTTATGTACCATCAATCACTCTCAACTTTAGAGTTATTAATGGAAGTAAATTCACACTTCTGCTTAAGTTTATTCCAAATTGCTAGGAATGTTGATGGTTTTTTTATCGAAAAAAGTAGCAGATGGAGCTATTTTTCTAGCATTATTATCTTCATAAATTCTCATAAACACAGCAAAATTTTCAGTTTGAACCATAAATTGAAAAATATACTCATTAAGTTGCTGGATTAAAGTAGATCACACATTAAAGTCAGCACACATTTTTCCCCCATTCTGTTCATAGAGTTTATGAATACAGCTGCTGTCTTTTCCTGTTCTCCAGAGCTGCATTTAAAGAGTATCAAATGTACTGATCTGTAGTAGTGTTTATTTTCTTGGGATTATTGCTGAGTGGGAGCTCCTTAGAGACCATGATCCCCCACGCATACTGATATAAAAGTGATATGACTAGTAATTTTGCTTTTACTCCAGGTTCACGATAGTCATATTAGCCAATTTGAAGTGTGCATAAATATACGTCATCGCAGTTTAATGATCTGGATATTTTATAACCGTACTTTAACACCATTGGATAGGTCTGAATAGGAATTGCACCTTATGGGGTCCCTCTGAATAACTGACCAATCAGTAGCCTCTGCACAAAGAAGAGGCACGGAAAAAGACACTTCGCTTGATATATTTTAAATTGACATTGGCAATATATACAATGGCCTTGAAGGGTTACTGCTTTACTAAGATAGAGCTTGACCACCAGGTTGAATTTCACTTTTACATGAATGCATGTTCTCCCCAGGTGCAATAAAATTGGCTGCAAGTTCTGTATTACAGAAAGTTTGTAAACCCTAAGCTGAAAACGATTAAACAAGGCATATAATGCAGCTTCAGTTTTGTATATGTTCCTTCATCGTTACAGGTTACAGAAATGGTCAAAAAGTGTATGTTAAGAAATTATGCAAGGCAAATGATATTTGAGTGTGAGAATAAAAGTCCACAGCTCTGTAAAGGTTTAATAGTTTGCTGTTTGTGCTGTGTCTTGAGATAGCAGCTTTCTTGATTTCCATGTAAATAAACATGTGTTCAGTGTTTTATCCTTATCAGTTATATAATTGTCATTAGATACCTTTTCTGGTTCACATTTTCAACCAGAAAACAATGTTCTGCACTCAACTATAATTAATAAGCTTACCTGTCATGGACCCTACACATGCAATCACACCTTTACATACGAATGTACTGGTTATTGAAATAATGGGTTATCAAATTTTTTGACAGTTCATGTGTAGGCTAGTTACTGATTTTTTTCACTACATTTCACATATCAGTGTAGTGCAGGTTATCAAATAACTTTTGAAATAACAAAACACCCTGTGTTATGCACTATATGAAACTGCTCCAAAAACAATGCAGCAATGTCCTGTCAAAATAATTAAATTTAGTACTACAACAAATAAATAAAAGAGCTGGCACTGATCTGTGAGCTGTGTGTCACATCCAGCCCTGATATCTTGAGCTCTGCTTGTGTACAGTCCCCTCTGAAAGTATTGGAGCTTTCATTTCCTGATCTTTAGATCTAGATGTATTTAACAACGTAGAACATGACACCTTTTGTTTGAACTCACTTATTTTTCAAGACATCAGAAATATTTGAACATGTGATTGACAGGTCTTTCATATTGCCCAAGTATGCCCTGTTAGATTCATTATTTAAATGATTAATAGCTCTGAATATCTACCCTTTGTTCGAGCTATGGGTTTTGCCTGTGAAGACTGCATTTGTTGTTAAAAAGGATAAACCATCATGAAGACCAGACAGCTGTCTATGGGAGAAAGGCAAGCCATTCTGAAGCTGAGAAAAAGATAAAATTGCTCATCGCCATTGCACAAGCATTGGGAATAGCCAATACAACAATTTGGAATGTCTGGAAAAAAACCCCCACTGGTATACTAACAACCAGACATGGAACAGGTTGGTCAAGAAAAATAACAGTAGCCATTGTGAGAGCTGTGGGGAAAAAAAGTCAGTGACATCACCAACATCCACCACAGGGCAGATGTGAAGGTATCACAATCCACCATTCGAATAAGATTTCAAGAGCAGAAAAATATAGGGGACATACCACAAGCTGCAAACCACTCATCAGCAGTAAGAATCAGAAGACCAGATTAGAATTCACAAAAAATATAAAGATGAGCCATAAAAGTTCTGGAACCAAAATTAACCTCTAGCAAAGTGATGGAAAGGCCAAAGTATGGAGAAAGAAAGGATCTGCTCATGATCCCAAACATACAAGCTCAGCAGTCAAGCATGGTGGAGGTAGTGTCATGGTTTGGGCTTGCATGGTTGCTTCTGGAACAGGCTCACTGATCTTTATTGATGATGTAACTCATGGTCAATGAATTCAGAAGTCTACAAAAAACATTATGTCTGCCAATTTACAGAGAAATCCAATCTAATTGGGAGGAGCTTTGTCATGCAGCAAAACATTGACCAAAAAGGCACTGCCAACACAACAAACGACATCATCAGGGGGAAAGAGTGGAAGGTTTTTGACTGGCCAGTTCAATCACCAGACCTTAACCTAATTGAGCATGCATTTCACCTCCTGAAGAGGAGACTGAAGGGAAAAACAACCCCCCTCCCCCCAGTACAAACAACAACTGAAAGAAGCTGTGGTACAAGCCTGGAAAAGTATCACAAAAGAAGAATGCAACAGTTTGGTGATGTCAGTAGGTCACTGGCTTGATGCAGTTATTGCAAGCATGGGTTATGCAACCAAGTATTAAGTGTTATTTACTTGGATTTACTTTAAGCCTATCTATTCCTCTACTTTTGGGTGATGTTACCATAATCAAGTTGAGCTTATTCTGAGATTAATTTGTCATTCAGACTGGTGCTTTCTTATTACAGTTGTTATTATTAATATTATAGCAATCTAAAAATGACCTGAAGTAACACGAAGAGTCCAGTGAAACAAGACTTTTGGATTAAAGTCTAATCATTTGTACCAGTTTATAACCAAAATGTCACTCATTCCACAAGCTGCAAAAGTTCTAAGAGTGTAGATAATTTCTTTCCCCCTAAGATTTATCCCTTCTTTGCTGTCATAGTAACAACTAGAAATTTGAACAGGGATGTCATTAATCTTATACCATTACTGTTGAAGCAGTCCACCACTAGAAAGGAAAACACTTTATTTCTGACGGTAAGCTTTATTTCTGACCCTTTATTTCTGAGGATGCTTGATGAAAAGATCAGCCAATCATTTCTTTGTTTCCCCAATGTAGATTTGATTGCATCTCTTACAAGAGATACCCAATAAAAACTCATGCAGAGATGCATAAGGAATGAAATATGACTAAGAACTGATTCTTTAGGGCCTGTAATTTTGTGGCTGAACTGTAATTATTATTGAACAGATTATTTATCTGAGGTTATTTATTTCACTCCCGTTTTTGTCCTGAAGGTGGGAGGTTAATGATTCAGTGTACACAATACTCCATGAATATTATAGGGAAAATAATGTTTGTGGAGATAAAACAAACAGCTGGAGCACCTCAGCTGGGTATATAGCAAACTCCAAATTATGAAGGGTTTCATTCCAAAATGTACCAGTTTCATGAATATCCCTATGCCCTTTCAGGGGTGGATATACAGTAGTCTGTCCATCCATCCATTATTTATACTGTTTATCTACCAGGGTCATGCAGGAAGCTGGAGCCAACCCCAGCTGACTTCAGGTGAGAGGTGGGGTACACCCTGGGCAGGTTGCCAATCTATTGCAGGAATGAACAACCATTCACACTCACATCTCTGGGCAATTTAGAGTAGCCAGTTGACTAATCTGCATGTCTTTGAACTGTGGGTGGAAACCAGAGAACCTGGAGGAAATCCCTGCAAGCAGGGTGAGAACATGCAAAGTTTGCACAGAAAGGCCCCAGTTGGCCACCAGGTTTGAACCTGGCACCTTTTTGCTATGAGGTGACAGTGCTAACCACTGCACCACCATGCTGCCCCAAATATACAGTACTGTATCAGCTATTCTAGGTACACTGATAGTGGTACTTAAACTATTTGATAACTCTGTTTCTTTCATCAATATAGTTCATATTCAAGTAGTCTGCTTTAGTTATGTTTTGTAATGATTTTGATCATGAAATTGGTTGTGCCAATTTTAAAGTGGCCCCCAAAAAGGACCACTTTTATCTGCCGTTACTGGATGTTTCCTACAGACGACAATACATTTTATAATTTGACTAAGTTAACTTGTGCTGTTCCCTCAACTACAACAACTCAATTGTCTGGCCAAAAGTATGTGGACACCTGGAAGTAACACCCATATGATGGTCTTCATATGATGGCCACCCATAAGTGGCCCAGAGCACAGGGATTGGTGCACAGAGCAGCTCTTGTTGAAACCAAGAAGTGGTTAAAATCAAGCAAATGTTATTGAAACTTTAGGTGTCTCTGAGTGATGCGGGGAATCCACCAGGTTTTATGAGTTTATAGTTTGGTTGTCTGGGATTAGAAATTGATAGTCCTGGTGCCTTTTAATTGTTTTAGTTCTTTTAATTGCCCCCCCACACACAGTTTTATAAATTGTTTGGAGTAAGTCTTATGTGCAATCACTTGTATATGATTTATATTGTGTTTATTAAAGAAAGTGTTGTGTTGTGAGCTTACTGTTAATCTTGTAAAAGTGCTCTATATTACAAATAAAACATGGTGTAGCTTTAGTCAGGTTTAATCAGTCATTTTTTCCCCTCAGTCCTATTACCTTTTTAACATGCTGTACACACTGTAATTTTTCAGTTGTAGCTTTACCTCCTTCAGTTTCCTCTTTCAGATGGACAGGGTGGTTATATACTGGGTGATTTTAGAGTTAGAGATTAGAAAGTGGGTGATTTTAGAGAGGGAACAAGAAAGAGAAAATGGTCTGGTTATCTTAAGTGGGTGATTCTAGAAAAGGAAAACCAATTGCTGATTAGTAAATGTGTGTGTGGGTAGTAGTGTCATCTAATGTTAATTGAAAATCATTATTTGATGCAATTCCATTATCATTGTTGTATTATCATTACCCACTCTTGTCTTGTTTTTCATGCCCTAGAAAATCTGTTTCAACATTTATGATTGACTCTCAGCTGTGTGTAAGAGGCAGTGTGACAGGGATTGCCCACCTCCACCGCTGCTTGTTGAAAATACTGTATATTGTTTATAGTCCAGTGCATTAAGGGAGGCATTCAATTATCAAGATAAAAGAAAATGAATGTGCTTAAGGAAGCAAAGCTACAATAGTGACAGCAACATTAAGGCAGAGACATTTATTATATCTATCAATGCATATGTCTAGTGCTTTGCTGATTTTACAGTTATGTAAATATATTTTGTAAAATGCAACATAATGAAATGTTATTTTGTTCATCAAAAGGCAGAGTAAGAAATAGTCTCTGCTATAGTTAGACAAAGAACATGTTCTCCTGAAAATATTGTAAACTTTGTCTGATTTAGAAACGAAAATAGAAATGAGCCAATTCAGAAAGTGTCATCTGCTAGTGGTGAGCTGAGCCTAATGATCTGGATCACTAAAAACAGTCTTACAAGAAAGTAATGGTATACTTAACTATTCCTCCAGTTTATTTAAATAACAAACAGACTCAAAAATATGTTAAATTACAGTTAACTGCATCCTATAGAATATTATCATTATGGATTTCAATTTAGTACAATAGCTTTCAAAACTACTCTTTGAAACTACTATACTTTAGAACAGAAAGGGTGTTCTTCAGTACGCCTTAGAAGGATGCATGTGCTTACAGCATCATAACACATCCTTGACAGCAAATCTGTATGACTTTAGTACGGCCCATACAAGGAGTAGCTGCTCACAGGGAAAGACACACATAAGGAAGGTAGATCTAGGAAAAGTAATATTGCATATCAGTGATTAATATATATTAAACAAGCACTATATACATGTTGATAATTAATAAATGCACTCCCTTTCTCATTTAAACATTACATTACAAATGACCAACTCGCAAAGTTCAGATTAAATAAAATTGTTACAGGCAATATTTTCAAGGTCAAAATCCATTAGAACTGCCAGCACTAGAATTTTTCTTTTAAAAAAAAGAGTGAGAAAGCTACACATTGAGAAAATTACTCCATCTCTTTGTGTCCCTTGTGGCCTAAAATGATTGGTCTATTCTGCATGCATGATTCCATAAAGATTAGTAATTAGTGAGTATACACTGGTCAACCCTTATTACACTAACTCAAGGGTATGCGCTAATTAGTGAGTGTATATTACTGTCAGATAAGGGCACATACACAGACTGAAAGTTATTCACTAATTGGTGAGTGTATGTGAATGTCAGATAAGAGATATCAGACACAGTCTCTGTGTTTGATGGTTCCTTTGCCTTTGTACTCTCTGAACTGCTCTTCCCCTTTCCCTGGCTTTCTGAGATCTATCATGCAAGACTTTGCTTTTAGGTTAACCAGGTCCTTCTGGCCTCAGGGTATTGACTTACCTTGCACATGTCCTATGTAGGGTTCTGATCTTGCACCTAAACTTTCATCCTCCTCAGTGCTGATGGACCTTCTCCTGTTTTTCTCCTCAGTGAATAATTAATGGTTCCATTCATGGCTAGTCATTACATTGCATGTTTTTGTTCAAGTTGTGGTCTGGTCCTTTTGGTTCTGCTTTTTCATGCCTCTCTCTGGAGTGACATACACAATGCGTTCTTCTGTGGTTTCCAGAATTTGGTTCTTAGCTGTTCACAGTTTGATTGTTGTGGCTGAAGGTTTTGTTGAACATAGAGCTTTGGCAGACTTTCCAAAACATTTGAGGAAGTCGGCAATATATTTTAAAGCAGTAGTCAAAGCAGTGGGGACCCAGCCCAATGTTGCCATAGCCGCTGTTCTTACTCCTTCATAGGCCTAGGAAAAGCTGTTCATCAGTCCTTGCCCAACGTTTTTCAGTCAGACTTCTAACCAGGCCCACCCTCCTTCTTTGGGCCTTGTAAGGACTCTTGGGTTGTTAGATGAGAGAAGTAGGAATTGATGTGATTCTTTGCCCTAGTATTTGATGATTTCTTCCATTATGATCATGTGGCTATAGGCCTTAGCCACTAGCAGGGAATATTCTCCATCCTGGGTTCCCCACTCACTAGGGTAGCCAGGTGGTAGATGTGGATATCTCCAGCCATTGGGGTGAACTTTCCACTCTGTAAAGGGGGGTGGTCAGTCTTGGTCCTATGGTCCTACCTATATTTGTTGAAGGATCTTTTGTCAGTTTGGATCTTAATGTGCACATTGTGGAGAGATGAAAAAACCAACACTGTCCTGAAAAAAGCTTATTAGCAAAAAAAAGAAAAAAAGAAAAAAAGAAATTACTATAGTAATTGTTTGCAACCCATTTTCAGAAATATAATAATATATTTAAAACTATTACTAAAAGATTTGTAAAAAAAAAAAAAAAACTATAACAAAAAAAATTAGAAGAAAAGAATACCAACATACAATTTTATTTAAAATATGACCAAGGAATACTTGCAAGCCTTTGATATCAATAATTTTTTAGAATATTTTTATTAAGTACATTTTAATTTAGTATATTTTAATTAGTACATTGTATTTTTACAACGTACTTGGACAAAGTTCACTATGTTTTAAATACAATTAAGTGCCTTTTATTCAAAATTGTTTACTAGAGTTATACAGTCCAACACGTCAATCATGATTAGCCATGCATAACTGTTACAAATTAATGATAGGGTAGGTAGATATGGTTTCAGAAAAAGAGTATGGGCCTTAATAAAAGAGCTGGGTCATCCACAGCACCTAGAAGAAAGACACTGTCAACCTGCTGGTTGATGTCAAGGAAGTATGAAGTAAGGGTGCTGAGGAAGCTGCAGCACCCCTGAATTTCAGGATTTCTGATAGTACTCTTAGTCCCCAACCTAGTGAACCAGTATTACAGTGTATTTATTGAGACTTTAAAGCTCTTCTGTAAGTCACTCTGGACAAGAGTATCTGCTAAATGCCATAAATGTAAATGTAAAACTGCAGCTGCAACTAATAATAATAATAATAATAATAATAATAATGTAGATTAAAACAAATAAACAAACAATCTTTAAAATGGAGTCTTTTGAGTTTGTAGTAAATCAGATGTAGTATTCCTCTTATACACCAACAATCTGCCAGTAATTACATTGACAATTACAATTACAACAATTATACACTTTTTATGGAATGTCCATGAGACTCATGTCTTCAGGATTTTGCGCTTTACAGTTTTGTAGTAACCTGTGTTGTTTTATTATTATTAAGAGTGAGAGAAAAAAAGGAGATCCTGGTGATGGAACTATTGCATATAGCAATTGCTCATAGCACACGCCTATGAATGCTGCTTAAAATTCCAGCACCCCCAGTGCAAAAGGCCGTCGCACGTCCCTGGCTGTCATTAATGCATTCTGTGACTATACCCACTGCAGTGAAGGGACAGGGAGCAATAAGGAATAATATGGCTGTATAATGTGCAATAACTAATGTAATAAGGAATAATACAGTATGGCCCTCTAATGTTTAATAGTTAATGTTCATTCTCTGTACCCTTCACTGAATGTGCTTCAGTGAAAATTAGTTTTTGTGTTCATTCCATATGCTGCAATGTATTCTTTGGATATCATTTTTAAACGAAATGTTGTATAGTACAAAAAAGTGATGTTTATTTCTAAATATAATATAAACATGGGCGAGTTGACTCCTCACATCCTCAGGGTCCCTGGTTTGATCCTGAGCTTGGGTTACTGTCTGTGATGCGTTTCTCAGCATGTTCTTCCCATCTCTGGACAGTGCCTCTGGGTACTCCAGTTTCCTTCCACCTCCAAAAAACATGCCAGTAGATGGATTGGCTAAATTGTGCTAAATTGCCCTAAGCGTGGTTGGTATGTGCATGGTCCCCTTCAGTGCACTGGCATTCCATTCAAGGTGTGTCCTCACCCTTGCACCTGGTATTTCCAGGATAGGATCCTGGATCCACCATAACCCTGATTTAGTCATTATTGATAGTAATTATTTAAGATGAATAAATGACTGACTGACTAAATTAATGATATATAAACATAAATGTTACCTATATTTTTTATCTCAAAATATTTTTTGCAAATGAAAAAAAATGGTGGTGGTTGATCAAAATTAATGCAGTCATATTTCTGTCATATTATGAATAATGGTGATGGTAAATATATTAAAACCATTTATGTGATTACTGCTGCAAATAACAGAAGCTGATTCTAGGAAATTAAAATAACATCATTCAGAAATGTTTATAAAATCACAATGCTAGAAGTTTTTGAACACCCTGTTTAACGGATTTGACTTTAAATACTTTAAAATTTGAAAATTTAATAAAAGGATAGGTATAAGTGAATAGGTGAAATCTTTATTATTACATGTTTACTGAATTGAGAAATGTTAGGATTGATTTTGTGTTATTGGAACAATTGGGATCTAATCTGATTGGAAAAGACCAAAATCTTTATCACTCTGATTAGGCACTTGTAACACACCACATATTTAATATCTTCTTCTTCTTCATTTCATTTAATGTCCTTATTTTCCCTTATGGGGTTGGATGGGCTATGAGTCTCTTCCACTCTTGGC
>JAOTRR010000056.1:14749786-14760173 GCA_028570945.1 Gogo arcuatus
CTGCTGTGGTCATCACTATCCTCTTGCAATAGGACCAGTTTGGATGGCAAAAACACCACTAGTAGTACCTTAAATTTAACTGGAATACAAAAATATCTATTCATCATGTCTTGTTACATGCTCTCTGAGCATATTTATTTATTTATTTTTAAATTTTGGTAGTATAATATGCATTATACAGCATTGTATATGCTCTGATCCTCATCTGCCCAGCTCCTGGCCACTGGATTTTTTATAGATGTATTAGGAATAGTGAACTACTACATTGCTTTTGATGTAGCTGAATGATACAGATGGAGAGAGGGACCTCCTCAAGGCTAAGATGTAACACGTCACACTGTTAGACACGGCTGCACTGGCAGAACTCCCTCTACAGCTGAGGACATTTAGGATTTTTTTTAAACGAAAG
Source organism: Gogo arcuatus (assembly GCA_028570945.1). Taxonomy (NCBI): domain Eukaryota; kingdom Metazoa; phylum Chordata; class Actinopteri; order Siluriformes; family Anchariidae; genus Gogo; species Gogo arcuatus. The sequence goes on from JAOTRR010000056.1 coordinate 14,750,196, forward strand.
AAAAATCAAGTCTCATGAAAAACAAGTCAAAACAAAGCAACCAACCATAAAGAAATCCCCAAATCTTTAGAGTTGTGTCATCAAGTATCATTTTCCTCACTGCAATTGAACTTTTCTTCTGATGATGATTCACATGTTTACATGTTTGACAGATGCAATACAGAGAAATAATGAAACAGAAATACAGAAATATTGAACACACAACTAATGCTTTCATTTTTCCTGAATGTCAACTCAATATTTCAGCCTGTAGCTCTACTGTAGAATCCCTCGCTCTCTGGCAGCGGTTAAAATAAAATATAAACTTTATGAAAGTTGTATGATTGTAGGAGTGAAAATCAGATGAATTAGATCAAAAAATGAAAAAAATCTAAAAATGAGATGCATATACTTTATGTGATCACAATGGAAATGCAAAACAAACAAGCAAACAAAAACGTCAGTGGAAACACTGAAATCAATGTTCCATGTGGGAGAAGGTACTGTGTGTGCAGTTTTGCATCTGGTGTAGAGTAAAGTTAACCTGGGGTAGCTTATTGTAGTTGAAGGCTTTTAATCAAGTTTTTAATGGGGTTGTAATTAACGTTATTGGAAATGTATTATCACTCTTGTCCTGCAAACTTCACATCTGCCTGACCAAGTTAGAGTAAAAGTGTGCATACCGTGACACTGCTGCTGTCTTCATCAGAATCTTTTCAGATATAGCTTTCTTTTCCATAATTTCTTACTGACTTCTGGTAGAAGTTAAGACACAATAAATGTAACAGTAATCCTAACAGTAATTTCAGGACTTAACTACTGGCACCTCACACAGTAGCTTAGCTTAGCTGGTTAGATGACTAGCACAAGTAGAGCTGCTGCACAAATGGATGAGCTGAAAAACCTGCATGGACACCAGTTTATACACACAGATTTAGTACAAAAGAGCTAGTAGCTAACTGTAATACAGAAATGAACCTTGCTATAGTATTGTTGGGGTAACTAATGCTAACATTAAGTTAAAAAAAAAAAAAATTGTTGGTTAAATACATTTCAGAAAAGCTATGCAAGTAATAGTCAAAGCCCCTCCCATGCCAGGACCTGGTCTTCCCAGGCAGTCTCCCGTCCCAGTACTAACCAGGCCCTTAAGGCACATTGGGTGGCACCGATCTCCGTTTCTATAGCCCTTGGCTTCTTGACTATTACATAGCCTGGGTTACAATGGGGGGCCAGTCCTCTGGTAACCACGAGAGTTTGACTCCCTACTCGGATCTGTATTGCGGCGTGCCTTGCTAGATGGGAGTAGGTACCATTTTTATGATGGTCTTTGGTATGACTTGACTATGAGTAGAACTTGCGATCTCCCAGTCGAGAGGTGGTCATGCTAATGCACGTAATAGTAACTCACGGTAATTTACAGTAAGGGGTGTTGGGCCTAAATTGTTGAGAAATTTTGAACATCGTATCCTGGCTCATCCACCAATTTTTTCAGTACAGAATAACAAAGACCTGCAAGCATCATAACAGAACTTGACACACAGACAGCTTGTAACCTCACTTCTCAGACCTGTATGAGCAGCATGCATTCAGCTGGCTAATAGAATAGCTGCAGCTAATAGATTTATGCTGTGTTATGCTGTGTTTTGATCTTGCAGAATGAACGCAGTTTGTAACTGTGACAGTCACACTGATGTGCACAATAACTTTTTTTTTTAATTCTCATATCAGTATTACTTCTGTAACACTGGGGAGATGGTAACAGAAAGCAGAAGATAATTATATATTCCTGTTTGAATAAATAAAATAATGAAAAGTTTTGACCAAAATGCCAATGATATATTTTGATACTTTTGAGCTTGTTGGATCGCTATGTGCCATAGCAAACATATGTGTAATCAGTTCATTTTGTTAATACATATGAATTGCCAGAATGTGATGCACCTGTGCCTTCACATCATTATCAAAACAAAGAAAAGCACTTCCACATGCTGCACAGATGACTGAGGACAAAATATTTTTAAATGTTTCAATGGCCTATTAAAAATATGCAAAATTTGGCCAACGCAACAGAAGTGGCTCTAGCATCTTTCAGTGGAGTCAGGATGGAATCTAAATGCAAATGCATTCCTGTTGCCACTTTGGGATATACTATATGGCTAAATGTTTGTGGACACCTGTCCATCACATCCATGTGTGCTTTTTGAACATCCCAACCCAGATTTAGTCCTCCCTTTAATAATACCCAGTCTTCTGGAAAGGCTTTCCATTAGATTTTGGAGGATTAGTGAGGTCAGGCACTGATGCCAGGTGAGGAGGCCTGGGGTGCAATCAGCGTTCCAGTTCATCCCAAAGTGTTCAGTAGGGTTGAGGTCAGGGATCTATACAGGCCACTCGAGTTCTTCCACTCCAACCTGGGCTAACCATGGACCTCGTTTTGTGCACAGGGGCATTGTTATGCTGGAACAGGTTTGGACCTCTTAGTTCCAGTAAAGGGAAATTGTAATGTTACAGCATACAAAGACATCCTAGGCAATTGTGTGCTTCCAACTTTGTGGCAAAGGTTTGGGGAAGGCCCATGTATGTATGTGTGTGTGTGATGGTAAGGCGTCCACAAACATTTGGCCATATTGTGTATTGTGTAATATTTATAAATCGTATTTAGTGTGCAGAATTCAGCTTGGGAATCAGCCCTGAGTCCTCATTTAATGTGTATTACATGCCTCTCTCTGCTTTCAGACTAATCATGGTAGAGCAGCACAACCCACATTAGAAATGTTCTTACACATGTACTGGAGTATAGTTGGCTAAATTCCAAAATATAATATACTTTAAAGAAGAAACTTAGAATGTAAAATGGCAATATGCTCAGAAGGTGCATGTTTCTCTTATAGAGGATTGCTGTACAACAATCTTTTCACACCCACAAGCAAATGATAATCTTGTGTACAGTGAAATATTGAGATTCATTGAGGAGATTCCCACTCTCTTAGGTTTACAGTGATATTAAATGTAGTGTCTTTCAAAACCAAGTATTGCCTCTTCTGATGCCTGATATAGCACTTAAACTTTTGAAGAAACTGGCAAACAGGTTGATATATGTGCAGATAATTTAAGCATTTACCAGATATTAACACTACAAATAGCCCACAATAACATAGCCCACAGTAGCAGTTGATGTGACACTATAAATTACTGCTCTAAGTAATAAAGTAATAATAAAGTCAGTTCAATCCAGTTGATTTGGCAAAAATCAGAGATGGTATTGGTAGAGTAAATCACTTACACTTTACTGAAAAAAGAAATACGGAGGCAAATATACATGAGGGCACTCCCTAGATGACAATGCACAAGGCACACAGGCAACATCATGAACAATGATGACAAATGTATTCAAGAATACATTACTGAGTACCAACTCAGGAAATGTGCTGTCAAAACGAAGCAAAGTTCACTACTGCTTATTAGCTTAAATGAGCTGAGATAATTAGGTACAGATGTTGTCTGTCAGTTATTGGTTCTAGTTATAGTAGACTGATGTGGTTGTTGTCTGTCAGTTATTGGTTCTAGGTATACTAGACTGATGTGGTTATCTAATTGAAAGTCCCACTGCCACACAGTTCAAGACAATACCCTTTCTGATGCCAGGCTGCCATGGCCAGCTTAGGTGCTCTCAGTGAAAGGATTTTAGCAGTGAATGATCCAGAATATGGCATGTTGGCAAGCATGGACACTATTCCACTATTTGTACCTCTCAATTCACCAGAATAAAGTAGTCTCTGTGAACACTGGACAACCTGCAATTGTATAAAAATGAAGTGGGAGAATGAGCAGAGAAGACAAAGGGGACATGAAAAATGACTTAAGGGACAAAACACAGAAGATAGGACTCACTTGGAGGGAATAAGGCAGTGCCAGCTGCTAGTGACTGGGTTAATGCACTGCATGACTTTTAAAGAACTTTAAAAAGCTGCCAGGCAGCACAGTGATGCAGTGGTTAGCACTATCGCCTCACAGCAAGAAGGTTCTGGGTTCGAACCTGCCAGTCAACCGGGGACCTTTCTGTGTGGAGTTTGCATGTACTTCCAGCACCTGTGTGGGCTTCTTCCAGGTGCTCCACTTTCCTCCCACAGTCCAAAGACTAGGGCAACTGGTTACTTGAAATTGCCCAAAGGTGTGAGTGTGAACGGTTGTCTGTCTCTCTGTGTTAGCCATGTGATAGATTGGTGACCTGTCCAGGGTGTACTACTCCTCTCACACAAAGGCAGCTGGGATTGGCTCCAGCCCACCCACAACCCATGGATAAGCAGTATAGAAATTGAATGAATGAAAAGTTGCCTCTCTTTCTTAGCTAGAACTTACCCATATCCACAATTTCTCCATGCATTTACTCCACTCGTGTTCCACAAATGTCAGTGTTTGGCCATCTCTATCTCCCTCTTCTCAGTGAGATAATGTCCTCACATGGCTTTTCATATCACTGCTATGCTGATGACTGTCAACTCATTATCTCCTTTTCTCTCTCAGACACTCATGTTTCAACTCGTGTCTCTGCATGTCTGGCAGATTACTGGGTTCCCTCCACTGGCTTCCTGTAGCTGCCTGAATCACATTTAAAACATGCTTGACTACACAGACTAGCCCCCATTTCTCTGAAGACACATCAAAATCTGTTCTTTACTGCATTTCCTTCGAGCTTCTAGCACAGCTCAACCCTCCATCCCTCAAGATACAAGGAAGGTGTGCATCAAGGCTCTGTACCTGAAAATTAACCTGCCCTAGCTGTCCAAACAGCTGAGTTGCTGGCTGTCTTTAAACACAGACTCAAGGCCTAGCTCTTCAATAAGTTCTTAAATTAGAAATAAAAACCCCTTGACATGTACTTTTTCCATTGCTCTACTAAATATTTGAACTAACACTTAACAGGGTTTTAGTTTCATAGTATTCTTAGACCTTGGCCTTATGTGTAATAGCATGATACTGTGTACTATGTAATTTGATGGAGACTACAAAGCACTTCTGTAAGTTGATTTGGGTAAGGGCATGTTTTAAATGCTATACATGTAAATATAAATGTAGCACACATACTCCTGACTGGATTGAATCCTGATGACACACTGATAATGTCCAAAAGGCTTTCCAGAAACTGAAGAAAAAATGGGGTTTGAATCTGATGCCATGTCTTGGAACCGCCTTACTCCAATTTTGGCTGGCTTGTATCTGCCCACTATCCTTAGGCACAAAAGCAATGTTTGATTAATTTGCATGCCCTGGCTACTTTGGGGGCTGGCCCATCATTGTGGAATATGGTCAAATCAACTCTGTTAATCATTAAATTCCATGGTTTTCCCCAGACTGAATCTCTCAGAATGTTTATGGGTAGTGAGAACTTGAATTGGGGTCCACTTGATATATGTGGGGGAGCCTTGCATTTGTGGTTGCAGCTGCAAAGCAAAGACATTGGTGAACCTGTTTAAGCACCTTAGGAGGAGGCAATCATGGATGGCCTTAACCTTGACTGTGTCCATGGCTATACCTTTTGGTCACATTCACATCTTTCAAGCATAACAAATTGATTAATGAAACATTTTCCAAGGATTTTGAAAAGCACTTACATTGTGTGAGATAAAGATCATTTCCCTCAAAAAAGTACAAAGTTTCACAAAAAAAAAATCCTAACACTGCTGGATAATTAAGTAGGCCAAATAACATAACCAAGCATTCATAGTGATTAACACTTGTCCCAGTCCCGATATTCAATATAACAGCATGATTGTGAGTGTGATACTGGTTTCCTACAACAGTTTTATAAATAGGAAATTAATAGTGAATAACTGATATTTCAAACACAATATGAAGAAGAACAATACAAACAGTCAAACTTCTCAGTGTGGTTATACTAAATATAAGCACTCTTGGAACGTCGCTCGTCCAATCACATTAGTGGACCAGAACTTACTGTTGCTTTAACATGCAATAGCTCATAAAATTATACGACTGAAAAGAAATCACAAACCACAATAACAAAAATATTATACACAACAGAAGCAAATAGAGTATACTCAAGAAAGAGTAGATATCAATGTGGGGAAGTGGTTTGAAATAGAGGAAAATTCCGCTACACCTTTTCAGCTTAAAAAGACTCAGCTAACTTGGCACAGGTGCATTACTTCTGGTTAAACAAGGCTGACTTGACTGTCTCCTAGCAATCACTGTCTGTCACTTTTTCCAGATCATGAGTGCTTTCTGGTGGGTGCTTGAACTGTGGCAATAACACATCAAGCATTTTCATACTGCTTCATATTATGTCAGGTTAAGGCTATGCTATTTATACTATTGTTTAAAATGGACATTTTTAGCTGCGTGTGCAGAAATCGTTGATGTTGATGATTCAGAGAGCATGTTATGCTCGTGGTCGAGAACAAAAGCCATCAGTGCCCAATTAAAGCACTCAAATGAACCATTGCTAACTAAACTGTGACTTGATTTGTATGCAGAAGACATACTTGATTTGCTTTAATTATGACTGTAATATATGCTGAGTGTTAGTGAAATGAGCTATGGGCTAGAGTGGGAAGTGATCAGCAAGGGGCATCACATTCTTGCCATTTGTCCACAGGCTTTTCCCGTGATATGAGATGCTGCATAGAAGGCACCACTAGACTCTCAAGATGGAGTAAAGTTTCCTGGCTTCGGAGATAAAAGGTATGATGCATTTTTTTTTCTATAAATATTTTGAGTAAATATACAGTTTATAGATTGGGGTCCAAAAGCTTGCGAACATTAATGAAAATCCTTCTATTTTGCATTTCTAATCTCTAATGTCTCCTTTTTGCTTTAATGGCAGTGTGCACATGCGCTGGCATGGACTCCACCAGTTAATTAATAGATTAAAGGTTGATTGAAGTACACTGCGGTCAGACCTGAGTCCTGCGTTTGGTTCATCCCATACTTCAAAGATGGCTATTAGCAACTATCAAATATTTTAATTGTAACATAACATGCCAGGAGCCACATGCAGTGTGTTTAATAGCATTTTTCCAGGCTGGAAAGGTAACAGCAGATGGTAGAGAGTGGCGCCTTGCTCCAGTGTGTCCCTTATTGGTGTTTAGAAAGCTGTCATATTAGCCCTGCCAAGGCATGGGAGAGAGGCTCAATTAATTGTTGTGATAACTGTAGTTCAGATTTATGGATGGAACAGATTTATTTATGGATGGAACAGGGAGGGAGGGAGAGAGAAGAGAAGAATTTGTCTAATTTTGGAAGAAAAAAAAAAGAGTCTTGTAACTGAAGGTATTTACACATACAGCGTGACACGAATAAATAATGCAAAAGCGCAAAATAATTGTTGATGAATTTAATGCTACATCAATATTCACATTAAAGGTGACACTATTATGCGCTCTCATTTCACAAAAATAATCATGTGATGATGGAGTCAACAAGTGATGATGAGCTCATGCTTATTCTTTTACAAAAAAAAGGGGGGGGGGGGGAGAAAATTTTGGGGTACATCCTATCCTGAGAAGTAGGTGAGAACATGGGGAGTTTCACTGTTTGGTTCACGAGTTGCTGAGACTGATAGCAAGTTTCACCACATCACAAAGTAGGCTACAGACCATGGATTGTACACCCACTGTTTTCATTGCCGAGTTTCTCTCCTGTTTTTTTTTTTCCCTCAGACATTGTCTTTAAAGTCGTTATCTTTACAATATTTGTTTGCATTGTCAAACAGTGCTGGGTTTTGAGACACAAAATAAATGACAGACTCCGCCATACCTGCAGCAGAGTGATGACATTTCCACAATCTGTGCCCAGATTGGTTGAATGCATTCTTTTCATGGACAAAATATTAGAAAAATCGAACCTGTTGTGAAAAAAAATAAACGTTGCTTTTTCGCTCATGTCTTTGATGAGAAAGTGTTAATTTACGGGATAGTCATTCAAAAAAAAATATTGTAAGATGAAAAAAAATCATAAAAAATTGCACTGTATATGTAAAGACCTTAAAGGAGCTGATCTGAGCCATTGCTGGTATACAGTTTCAATTATACTGGGTGATTATATTTCTTTTGAATGGTGCAAGGTGTTGGAACAGGGTCTTCCCAACAGACAAAATGAAATGAAACCACAAAAAATGCCAAATAAATGTACCACAAAAGTCTTTTATATCTTTTGTTGTTGTTGTTGTGGCAAGGAATTGCATTACTTTCCTGATGACTATGCACAGATTGGTGAAAGTGGAAAAAAATCTGTCAGGACAGCAGCTTTGCTGATTTGTTTAAGAAACAATAATGTAACTGATAATCCCATTTAAAAATAAGTGTCACATCCAAATCTGCCACTGATCCAGGAGATATCACAATTCTACACCCAGATCCATTCCAGATATTATATCACTCTCAACCAGTTGACTCCTGACTGCACCTGTTTTCTGTTTAACCCTCAATCATCTTAGTGTATTTGAACCAGTTCACACACTCCAATTCCTGTGAAGTTTTGTCAAAAGTCTGTACAGCTGAGATCAGAAGACTGTGTACACTTGTAAATATTCAGAAATTTAAGCTATTTTATATTATGAATTTCTGAAAATGAGATGAAATCTTCAATGTCAAAAATATACATATAGCACCTCTAATATTTGATTATATGTCCCTTAAAACTTTTCAACTAAATTAGCCACTTTTGATAGCCATCAATAGATGTCTGGCATAACTAAAGTTGAATATTTGACCACGCTTCTTGGCAGAATGGGTAGAGTTCAACCAAATTTGTAAGATATTTGTGCACAGGCTTGTCTTTTTAGGGCAGTCCACAATAATTTATTCTCAATACGGTTGAGATCACGACTTTTGCAAAGGCCTGATTTAGCCATTCCCCAGTTAGTTTTGAAGGGTGCTTTGGTTCATTGTCCTGTTGGATCTCCCAGTTGTGTTCAAGATTCAACTTTCTGGTTGATAGTTTGAGATTGGTTTGAGAAAAAGAATCTTAAAGTAATCTTCCTTTTTCATGAATCCATTCACTTTCAGCAATGCACCAGTTCGACTTGCAGCAAAACCGCCCCAAAGCATAATACCACCACCACTATGTTTGATCATAGGTACAGTTTTGTTGGGGTTGAATGCCTCATGTGTTTTCCCTCTAAACATACTTCTGGTCATTGTGGCCAAATAACTCTATCTTCATTTCATCTGAGCACAAAACCCATCTCCAGAAGGTTTTTTATTTATGCATGTGATCAGCAACAAACTTAAGCTAGATGTTACCAATTTTGAAGCAAAGGCTTCCTTCTTGCATGGTAGCCTTTCAGCCATGCTGGTGTAAAACTCACTTTTCTGGAGACAGTTACTTTTCTGTGTTTTCCAGCAGCTTATACTCCATGCCAGACCTGTTTTTGGTGGTTATATCTGCTTATATTATATCTGATTGTATCTGACCATCCAGACCAATTTCCTCTCAGCAGAAGGTGACAGTTTGGGTTTTCTTCTGGACCTTGGCAAAGAGATCACTGTTCCATGTACTTTGTACTTGGGAACAATTGTTGTACAGATGGTCTTGGTACATGAAGTTGCTTAGAAATTGTACCAAGTGACATACAGTAGCTCATCTATCATCTATGATCCTCTTTCTGAGTTCTGTACAGAGCTCCCTAGACTTTCCCATTGTAATACATGTGGCTCATTCCAATAGATGCACTCAAATGAGCCGTTTTCATATGGGCACCAAGAATGCACCACCTGTAGTCAATAATATTCATTAAAAAGAGCTTCAGTGGCAAGTGATAAAGTTAAAGGATATTATAGAACTTCTCCAAATTCTACACCACCAAATTCCTAATCTAAGTTGCTGTACATTTTTGGCCTTTTTGGGGCCATTTTGAGGGACATTTTGGTCTTTATTTTGTCATATTTTCAGAAGACAGTATATATTTTAAAAAACCCTGCATTTTTGAATGTGTGTGTGTGTGTGTGTGTGTGTGTGTGTGTGTGTGTGTGTGTGTGT
>JAOTRR010000056.1:15105171-15119245 GCA_028570945.1 Gogo arcuatus
TGAATTGGGTAAATCGTTACATGGCCTACTCATTTCACATCTGGGGCAATTTAGCATGAACAATCCACCTAATGGCATGTCGGGATCAAACCAGGGATCTTGGAGCATTACAAGCCTATCCTCTGCACCAACATACCGTCTTAAATAATATAGAACAAAATAATTTTTAAAACTTTTTAATTGTCTGAATGTTTTTTTTTTTTGTTTTTTTTTAATTGTAAATGATTCTTGACATCCTTCGTTTGTTTGCTTTTCTTTCAGACGAAACCTGACCAAACTATCACTGATCTTCAGCCACATGCTGGCTGAGCTCAAAGCTATCTTTCCCAGCGGTCTGTTCCAAGGGGATAATTTCAGGATCACGAAGGCAGATGCAGCAGAATTCTGGAGAAGATCATTTGGAGACAAGTGAGTGTTCTTTGTGCTGAAAGATCATCAGCTTGTTGTGTAATATGAATCACAAAATGACCGTCACTTTTGGCTTGCTGTGCAACTCGATATTCTTGTGTGTTTCCTTGATCTGTGCAGAACTATTGTCCAGTGGAAGGTCTTTCGACAAGCGCTGCACGAGTTTCATCCAATCAGCTCTGGCTTAGAGGCCATGGCCCTCAAGTCCACAATAGACCTCACCTGCAACGACTACATCTCTGTGTTCGAGTTTGACATCTTCACCAGGCTTTTTCAGGTGCGCGATCTCAGCTCCACAGCTTCTCCTCAACACAGACTGCTGTCTCTGCTATTGTTTCTGATATTGGTGGTTTAACAATGGCCATTGTTCACTGTTAGCACACAACTTCAGGTGTGCTGCAGCATTGTGTTTGTGTGTGAGGTGAACACTGCTGCACCATTTCTAATGACTGCAAACTGGATGAATCGGTTGGCAGTTGGTGCATTGTCATCAGGCTAAAGATACGTATTAATCCTTAACGTAGATTGACAGTGGTGAATTGTTTTTCATTTCTATAAATGTTTGCAATCTAGGTATAATTTTTGACAACATTTGAACCCCATATAAGAGGGCTGCTAAGTCATGAAAATGTAGCAGCTCCACAGCGTTGCTTTCTCAGACATTAGTTTGAACCATGCTGAAATCCCTGTTCATACTTTCATAACCTGACACTTAGATTATGGTAATTCTCTCTGTTGGCATTTCTGGTAAAACCCTAAATAGACTTCAGTATATTCAAAATTCAGCTCATACCAATCACTCCAACAGTTGCGCTGGCTACCTGTTTCACAGAGAATTAATACAAGCTCCTTCTCATTTACATGCCTTCGCCCCATCTTATCTCTGTGAGCTCCTACAAACTTACATCCCTGCTCAGTCTCTCAAGACCACCAGTGCTGGCTTACTTGGTGGTGCATAAGACAAGACTGACATCAATCGGGGGAAGATCTCATTCTCCACTCGTCTGGGAAGGCTTTCCACTAGATTTTGGAATGTAGCTGTGGGGATTTGCCCCTTTAGCCCCAAGAGCGTTAGTGAGGTCAGGCATTGATTTTGGACGAGGAGGCATGGTGCACAGTCGGCGTTCCAGTTCATCCCAAAGGTGTTCACTAGGGTTGAGGTCATGGCTCTGTGCAGGACGTTTGAGTTCTTCGACACCAAACTTGACAAACAGTGTCTTCATGGAGCTTGCTTTGTGCACCGGGGCATTGTCATGCTGGAACAGGTATGGGCCTCTTAGTTCCAGTGAGGGATACAAAGACATACTATACAACTGTGTGCTTCTAACATTGTGGCAGCAGTTTGGGGAAGAACCATATATGGCTATGAAGATCAGGTGTCCACATAAGTTTGGCTATATAGTGTACTTTTTCTCCCAACACGTTTATTTCCCTATCTTTTTCCTGGTGATCTTATTCCTAGGTGAATGTTAGTGTTTAACAGACATTTGCTGTTAAACTGTGTGAAATGAACAATTAAAAACTACCAAAGGGTTAACAATGTAGTTGTGAATTCTGTGCATCATATAAGCTTCATTAGCTACGTTTTTGTATCGTCATGATAAAACAGAGTCTATATAAAGAGGTTTATATAAAGCAAATGCTTCTAAGCGATCCTTGTTGTTCTGTTAATAATATCATTGGGGTCTATTGTTCTTTTGGTTTCCTGCTTTACTGCGGCAGGCCAACTGCTCATAGAGGAGCATTTAGAAGCCCGTGCTCCTGTGTAAGTAATCGACTCATTACACTGAGTACTCTAAAGCAAACATCACCGAGAGCTTGCAGTGAGGCAGCCTATCATTACATATCATATCCACCCTTTAATTAAGCTGCTTTCTCCTCATCCCTGTGCATCAAGGCTAATTTGGGAAGAAGAAGAGGATCTTTTAAATCTGCTATGATTCAGGTCAGTGGTTTTAAAGCCTAAGATTTGGCTTATTAAAACCTCAAAAGGTGCCTCTATATTTTCAAATGTTCAGGAAACGGTAGCTTTTTGAGTATATTTGGTGGCACGAATCGTTCTATGTTCTGAAATTATTCCCTTATAGAGTATACATAAAATCTGAACAAAATGTTAAGCCAGTGTCTCACATCATACACTCTGTCTAAGCACCGTGCATGTGGTGCGATAGTCAGCGCTCTAAGTCGTGTTCCTGGGAACTGCACTCTTTATTTGGCCTTGCCGTCAGCCAGAAATAGGCAGACTGTTTGCAGAGAGCTTGTTTACTCTTTGACGAAGCTCTTCACAGTAAGGCCATGCTTTTTCTGCTTCTGAATAAACCTGTTTGATGAGAGCATGTCCAAGACTCATCTTTGATTGCCTTCATCTGATGCTTTTCAAGACGGTTGGATCAGTCCTGTTAGATGACCACATGCAGGATCTGTTTTACCAAAACTGACCCATAAGAGGCAATTAAATATCACGTTGAACTTCTAATCAGGTTTGAACGGAGTAAAGGATTAAATCGTGCATCAGTTCTGTTTAATTGAATAAAATGTTAGAGGGTTTACAGCTGAGGTTTGTGTGGAGAGACTGGCTCATTCACCCCTGAAATTGTGTTCACCCAAAACTTGTCATTATCAAAAAAAATAAAAATTGTTTAAACTCTCATAATGTAGGAGTAGGAAAGACAGTAAAATCTGAATTATGATACTAATTTCTTTTTATGATTGCACTAACAAGACATTAAAAGAAAACTTTATCACTGTTCATTCATATATATTTTCCAGTTCAATATTTACAGCGAAAAGTTATTTCACAGGAGGAGAAATCCATCCATCTTCGCATTTTATCAGCATTCAACAAAAACAGGCAAAATTAATTGTAGAAAATAGATGTTGGAGCCAGTTCATGTGTTCCATACAGCTGGAGAAACTGCTCATGACTTGTTTTAAACCAATGTTTAACATTCAAAATAAATGCAAAAAAGTTATTTTAAAAAAAGGAACTGTTTGCAAATATTTGCCTTTGACCATATGTTTTATATATTTGAGGTTGCACACATCAGTCACCATGTTCAAAATTAAAGCGTTTTGAATGCAAATGAGACAGACGGATGTTAAAATACCATTAAGCTCATCAAGGACTGTAGTTTAGGACAGATGAAACAAGAACTGGACACATGAGTATTCTGACCCCACATGGTGAGGAATTTATAATTGCATAATGCCGTTAAATACACAGGGTTGGGGTACAACAACAAGCTGTTTGGAAGAAGCTCTTTCTCAGAGGAATCCACAAAATGCAGCCCCTTTTATAGTCAAGTTACTAAACTACATGTCGGATCAGCCAGAAAAGAGGACTGCATACGGAGAAGCCTCTGTACCCACTGTAAAATGTAACGCTTTAGGGCTTTTTTGTGACTAGTTGTCCAAGGCTCTTAACATTTATGGCATCAGTACCAGGATATTTTAGACTGAACGCTGGTTGTGTCTGCCAGGAGGTAAAGAGCTGGCTATCAATGGATTAAGAAGATAATGACCGCAGGCATATATACGAATCAGCACAGAAGAAAGACAAAATCACTGTTCTGCAACTCTACAAGTGACACTCAACTTGTTATACATCACAGAAAAAGGCTCTGTGCTGTTATTTTGTCCAGAGGGGACTTTCTGGAGGTGGTGTTGAAGGTGGTGGACTTCCTGGAGTTTTGTTGTTGTTGTTTTGTTTTTAAGGCAGCATTTTGCAGAAATGCTTTTGCTTTTCAAGTTAGTTAACTAAAGAAGTCCCTATATGTTTAAGCTCTGTCACTCATTACATGTTATTCATTTTGCATATTCAGTAGTTTACTGAATACATAAACATTTGAAAGGCAACAGGATCCCAGGTTAACATCGTTTGCAGGTTTGTGTGACTATATGAAACAGGTAGTTGGTCAGTTCAGCTTTTTTGTTTCAGACAATACTACCACTGAGGTATTAAGCTCTGTGGTTTTAGAAGAGGTTGGAATAAAAAAGCTCATTGTTTTAGCACACTTGTTGATTCATTCGGGAATGATTCCATCTGCTTGGCTTTTCACCTATGCTCTCATATTCATTAAATTCATTCACGTTCATTCTCTTCCAATTTAATGTCCTGCTGTTCCGGTCCGTATTTGTTAACGTAGACCCGAGGGGTTTTTATCAGACTAACTGGCAGACCTGCTGTACAGAATGACTCATTCTCATTACTGGCTCTCTCATTGTGCTTAGTGCTGATTTTGACTGTGTGTGTTTGTGTGTATTTGTAGCCATGGTCGTCTCTGCTTCGGAACTGGAACAGCCTTGCAGTGACTCACCCGGGATACATGGCTTTTCTCACCTACGATGAGGTCAAAGCTCGCCTGCAGAAGTTCATCCACAAGCCCGGCAGGTAGTACGCCCACTACAATCCTTACCACCTACATGTCTACAGAATAAAACAATGATGCAATTATGTACACCTACTATATAATCATAACTCTGCCGCCTTTTTTTGGCTTCTCTCCTACGCAAGGCCTGTGCGCAACAATAGGGCATCCGCGTGTTGTCCTTTTGGATAAGATGTCCCGTACATATTCGCACGCAGCCACGGTCCCATCTAAATAACCATTCATTACACAAGCAGGCTTAGATAATCATTAGTAACCATTTTCACACAAAACAGTGGCACACAGGGACAATTCACGTTCAGTCAGAAGACCTCGAGCTCCCAGCGGATCACAGAACAGCGTGGTACCCGAGATCAATAGGTGTATTGTAAGACTCGTATGATGTCACACTGATTTGTTGCATATTCATTAATGTGTACTGTATATGTCCATGTAGGTTCATGCAGTCTTTTTATGAGGTATTCTATTTGAAACTTTTGCATCATTTAAGGGAAAATAGCAGATGCAGATATTATACTTGGTACTATTAATTATGTATACACTAACCTGATCTGGTCAACTAAGCCTTATTTGTCATATTCTGTTATCAAAAAAAGACCTGTAAACACTATTGATAAAAGTAGCTGTGATTAATCCTGGTCTATTATCTGAGGGAATGAAGACACTGGAGGCAGACTTCGAAGAGAGATTTTCCTATTTATTTAGTTTACATTTGTACCCTATAGCATTTTTCTTGCTATGTAAATCACTGATCAAGCTTAAACAAAAAAGGCACACACATGCACACCCAGTGCTGTCAGCATTCTATTCATGGACAAGGTTGCAGGAGCTCACTCCATTCTGAATCACCACGCTTTATCTCTCTCTGGTGTTTAGTACCTACTGGGAGAGGAAGTGGACATAAATAGTCTCACATAGAACACACACAGGTGTTGACACTCCATTTGTTACTGGCTCATTCTCTGTCACTCTTGCTACCCTTCACATCCGGTTCCTTACTATGCCTTCACTGCCACAGTAGTACACACATGAAAACTGGCCACGATTCTTTTTCTTTTTTTTTGCCACAAATTTAGGTATTCAGGGGTTATCATCATTGTATAAAACTTTAATATTGGGACATGTCTACTCTGCTCTGCTCTGCACTCTAGCTACATTTTCAGGCTGAGCTGCACACGTCTGGGCCAGTGGGCCATCGGCTACGTGACTGCAGACGGGAATATCCTGCAAACCATTCCCCACAATAAGCCGCTCTTCCAGGCTCTCATTGACGGCTTCCGGGAAGGATTGTAAGTGTGTTTATATCCTTCATAACCAATTACTATTGTGCGTGATTAGATACTTGGCTTCCTACTAATACATAGAGTATGTGCATCTTTGCTGTTAATTTTGTTTGGATGTCTTAATTAGCTTGGAAGCCATGATGCAGTAGAGGCTGTAAAAAATGAATTTGTCACTCGATGCAGTGCATTATTTTGTAGCTATTGTTATTAAGTACTTTTTGTCCTTTGAGGGATATTGAGTCACCGATCTCTGTGCTAGAAATTCCTCCTTTACGTATGACTGCACATGTGTTTTAGTTACCTGTTCCCTGATGGCCGTACTCAGAACCCGGATCTCACAGGGCTGTGTGAACCCTCACCACAGGACCATATCAAAGTCACACAGGTTAGTCTCTGTCACGCTGTGCTCCACACGGCTTGTTCTTTTACTTGGTGTTTCCTAGCTTTAACACACTCCCTCCTTTCTTCTGTTCAACAGGAGCAATACGAGCTCTACTGCGAAATGGGCTCGACTTTCCAGCTGTGTAAGATCTGTGCTGAGAATGACAAGGATGTGAAGATTGAGCCTTGCGGCCACCTCATGTGCACATCTTGCCTCACTGCATGGCAGGTAAGAAAGACGGCAGCAGAACTTCCTTGTTAGTACCAGTTACCACGGTTAATATTTTATTGATTATCTGAGGCTCTAATTCTGTGCCACAGGAGTCCGAGGGCCAGGGATGCCCTTTCTGCCGCTGTGAAATCAAGGGCACTGAGCCCATTGTGGTTGACCCCTTCGACCCCAAGGACAACAGTGGAGGTTCCTATGGGGGCTGCAGGGGCATGTTCGGGGCAGAAGGGGCACCTTCGCCAAGCTACGATGATGACGATGATGACCGACTGGAAGACCCCCACCTCATGATGAGCAAGCTGGCTTGTACTAAAGTGAGTTTTTCTTAAACCCCTGCACTTTTACAAGGATTTCAGAGGGTATTCCCAACTGATTTTCACACATCCTCTATACTGTGGCCTCTTGTTGGTGAGACAGAGACCTGATTGCATCTGTTCTATCAGTTCTGTTTAATGATCAGTGCATCTGTTTTGCATGAAGACGGTGGGAGAGAGAAATATGGGAAAATACATTTGTATAACTTTGCATGCATCTTTCATGCAGCGTTAATTTTCCAGCCTTTATATTGAGTAATAATTTGAATATTAAAGGTCCAAAGACAATTATTCTTTAACCCAGTGCTGCTGCACATGGTAACAGGTTTCCCTTTCCCAAGGTTTAAGGTTTTCACATAGCCAGTGCATTCTGCTTTCACAAACTGTCCATAAAACACAGGAGGATATGAACCATGGCTCTTCTCAGAATCCTGTGTGATCAAAAAATGAACAGAAGTGTTTTTAGTTTGTGCTGCTCATGGTCAACAGAAGCATTTGTGCAGTTTTGTTTCTCAACTTGCACAAAGCAAGCAATCTTCTGTAGCAATCTGACAACTGATGGAGTGCAGCGTGCCATCACTGGTCATAAAGTGCTACATTTAAGTTCTTACACCATTCCAGCACAGTGTTTACAGTACATACACAGAAAATGGGTATACCTTCAGCAGCACCAACTTAATAAACGGGTCTTTGTATTTAATATTGTAATATCTTACAATGTATTTTTAGTGTTATATTTTAGTCAGTGATCACATAATTAATCCTTTAGGTCCCTTACATTATCCTATCATTGATAAAATTCCAAAGTCAGTTTGCAGCCAGCTTTTGTCAGTAAATCGATTAAACGAACACTTATTTTTGTAGTGCAGTATGTAGTGTCACATTCAACGTAAAGCATCAATCCTGAAGTGATGACTACATAAGGGTTTGTCTTTTGGGGTTTTACAGGTGGAGAGGCCTCCATCCCCGATGTCAATGCCACCCCAAACATCTTTACCTCCAGTACCTCCACGTCTAGACCTCATCCCACCCAGACCGCCTAATCCTCCAGGTGCCTCCAGCCCTGGGGCCACATCTAAGGTAAATTGATTACCATACTCAACATTGTAGTTTCACAAGGCAGCGTTAAACATCAAGAAAGCCAAAAGGTGTTGGAGTGTAGTTTCTGACATCACAATCTCTAATCACACCTTCCTATCCTCAGGCTTCCACACATCACAAAGACAAGCCATTGCCTTTGCCTCCAGCTCTGCGAGACCTTCCCCCTCCTCCTCCTCCAGAGCGGCCTCATTCCGCTGGAGCTGATAGTAGAATCCTGAGACGGCCACTACCCTGCACACCTGGAGAACCACCTCGTGATAAACCACCTCCTACCCCACCCAACCGCAGTGTGGCTGACTGGAACCTACGCCCAGTCCCCAAAGCTCCCTCCCAGATGCCTGCTGTAGGAGGAGAGACCCGTGGGTCACGAGAGCTCTCTAACCGGCACTCCCTTCCGCTTGCCCTGCCCTCGGCTCTCGATGGTCAGCGGAACAGCAACTCTGCCGGTCTCGAGCACCAGCTGGTGGGCATTTTTGTGCACTTTGTACCAAACAGTAGTGCTGTGTCAAGGGTGGACAGATCAGTAGCCTGATCAGTAACCAAACTCTAAAGCTGATAGCCAAAATATTAGGCTTCTTGTCAAGTGTATGAAAATGATGTGCTACTTTTTTGCCCAGTCAGTTATGTTTCCATGCTGGGCCTGGGCAGCACACTAGTGGGCTAGCTAATAATTTTATGATTTGTTCAAGTAAAGTCAAGTGGGTTTTTGTCATTCCTCTATATAGCTTGTATACGTTGGAATGAAATGTCATTCCTCCAGGACTATGGTGCAACACAACACAGGACAGTAGTACAGTACACAAGACTGCATAAAGTGCAAATACACAACAGTGTGAAATGAGTGCGAGACAAGAAGTAAACATAACAGTGAATACACAGTACAGTAGGTATACAGTGCATGTATTGTTAAATGATGGTGTTTCCCTCCACTCTGATTTTGCATACTATATTTTTGTATAAATATAAAACCTCAAGTGTGCTGTTTCTAACGTGAGTTTGTGTTCTTGCCTCACTGCTGCAGAGTTTTGGTGCAACAGCCTCTGGTGGATCTGAGTATGACAACCCGAAAGTGAAGCCCTCTGCATCAGCCAATGCCATTTATTCTCTAGCAGCCAGGTATATGATGTGTATATATGTATGACTCTGTGTGCGACTCTCTTTGCATGTCTAAGTACTTTTTGTTTTGCGTTGTCAGACCCCTTCGTGCAGTGAAGCAGCTCTCTGGTGAGGATGGCTGTGAGAATAATGAGGATTCTGACTACATGACTCCCAGCTCTCTGCCTGTGTTGGCTACGATGACTCCTTCACTAGGGGAGGCAGTGCCCAGGCCTCACCACCCCAACAATCTTAACTCCAGGTAAATTGGTTTACAAGCATCAACACTCACAGTAAATGTTAAAAAGATTTTGTTGTTGTTAATGAACCATCTCTTTGACTGTCTAGGAGCTTGCTCAGTGAGCTTGACCCTGAAGGCCCACAGATGTATGAAGCCATGTACAACATTCAGGCCCAGGCCCTCAATGCCACTGTACCTTATCAAGCCAGTGATTCAGGTACGCCGCATACACCTTCACGCAGCCTGTATGAGTAATATACCTTATAGGGAAGTAAGTCAGATAATCTGCTGAAGCATTTTAAATATGGACTCCGTATCTAAATTATGGCCAGCGATAAAAGGACATATTTTGTAATGAGCTGTTTTTAATTAAAAGTGGAAAATGTAGAAAAAAGGATTAATGAAGTTTTTTTTGTTTGTGAACAGGATCGGATGAGTCATTTTATTACAATTTGAATGTGCTGTTTTTTTTCCTGAAAGGAAAACAAACATCTTTTACATTTTTACTGGGTGTTTGTCATTTCTGGCACTAAAACAGAAAATAATCAAAAATCCTCACTCAAATCACTAGACACATCTCGAATGTCCTATATTATCAGAAACTAGAGCTGCCTCTCAGAAAAGGGAAGATAAAAAAAAAACTTATCTGTAGTTTCGATATGAGTAACTTGGTGTTTTGAGTTTATTGATTGTTCAAATAAGGTTTTTCCAAGTCTACATCATTTCAACTTGAATGTGAAGCAAAAGACCAAAGTGAATCCAGAGTCTAATGACTTCAGAAAAATTAATAAATGTTGTATCCGTAAATGAGCAGCACTACGTTTAGAACCTCCAGTCGTTCAGCCATCTTGGCTATGCAACTAACTAACTGTCATTTGTGCAGTGAGGTGGGTTTGTATCAGTTTGTTCCCCTCTGTGCCCAGACTACTCGGAGTTGCCTCCGTCGGTGAGCAGCAACGGGCCGCAGGAGGTGGAGTGTGAGGAGGAGGAGGAGGAGGAGAACGGCTATGACATTCCAAAACCGCCTCTACCAGTCGCTCGACGCACACTCTCGGAGGCGAGCAGCTCATCCTCTGCATTCAGCCACCTGTCTATGGACAGCGAACCAGGAACATCAGTCTGTAAGTACATGCTGACAGATCATTACTTTACACATTTGTTGCATCATTTTGATGCTTGTTTTGTTGAAGAAATTAAAGCATTAAGTAATTTGAATAAATGTTTTGTAACATTTTGTACAGTTCAGTTTGTTAATGGAGCAGAGGTTTCCAACCACCAGGAGTCTGGTAAAGCATTGAGAGCATTAGGCGTCCTGTTGGGGGCCGATGACTGTGTTAGTGAAGTAAAACTTTAATATACTGCCAGCACACACTGACATTTTCATATCTAAATACGTGCTTTCTTAATCACACTCCTGAAGGAATTCTGAACAATTCCACCCACTCAGACAGCTGTTATTTTTGTTTCTACGTGCTTGCAATATGTTAAATATGAACTGTTTCCCAAAATATAAACAAATTAGTCATTTAAACAGTGGCGATGCTAACCCAGATAAAGGATTTACTAAGGAAAGGACATTGCAAACACAAGCACCTGATATTCTCCTGTGTTCATTAATGTCCCACAAGCCTCATAGCAGCCTGCGCATGCTGTCCATATGAAACTAAAAACCACCCACTCCTGCAGGGCTTTTTTTGTTTGTTTGTTTGGTTTTTATTTTAAAGAGGCCTGCATTATCCGAGTCACGATGCACACCTCTAGTACCACCCATGCTGTTAAATTTTTTGGAAACCTCTGACATTAGACCTCAGTGGGTGTACTTGATGTGTACTTTTAATCACCTCTGTGTGTTAAGAATATACCATTTGTTATAAATCTGCAGTAACATTCAAGTCATTAACGACACACTCAGACATATGCAAGAGAAGTCTGGCCCCTGAAGCTTCTAATGCCTGGGTCACACTAGAGGATAATTGGAATGATTTTGAGGTGAATTCATTCTTCCAAATGTCTTGCAATATTAAGCTGGTCTTAAATGGTTATGTACCCAGATTATCTCGTGGTGTAGGGTGGGTAAAATCCAGTCAGCCTCTTCATTCTTTTCACTGTCCAGTTGTGGCCAGCCCAAATTAAAATTTCACCCTTAGGCTGTTTTAGCATTCCAAATGGTCTCAGATCAATGACTCAGCACTTTTTGTACATATGTGAACATAACAAATGGACTGGGACCCCTATAAAATGGCCCACAAGCAAAACCGTATGACATTTCTAGTGGTAGTTTGTTTATGCTTTATTTTCCACTTTATTTATCTTGAAGTGCTCCCAGTCTGTTTGTTTTGCTTTATGGCTAAAGAATTTGAGGCTTGCTGTCCACACGTAGCTGCAGTTTTCTGGCACCTTACAGATAAAAAAATCAAGTGAGAAAATGCTCTTAATGTCTGCACTTGGTTATGTGGTCCCATGACAAAGTAAACAGCAGTAGGTAGCAGCATGACTACTAGTGGATTAATAATAATAATAATAATAATGCATGTAATGATATATCGATGATAAATCACAATACAGCTTTGATCCAAATTGATTAAATAAAAATTGAATTGCGATTATTAAGCTGTGTAATCTCTTAGCTCTCTTAGCTGTATAACATACAATAGTGGGAATACCAGTGACTTCACCGTAGGCAGAAGTAGCACAGCTCTAATGCCACGAAAAAAAACACACAAAAAAAACGGATCGAAAATGGGAAAGAGCTGTGTGATTGACTGACTGTATAAATAGATTTAACAAGAAACTGGAGCTCTCTTTTTACAGACTGCTGAAAGCTAAAGAGAAGAAAAATGGAGGTAGTAAATGTTCATAAGTTTTTTAAGAAAATGCCAATTTGTTTAACTTTTTCATTTTTAATAAATGGAATATTTTAGTTAATAGGCTATTATATTTTACTACAACCTTTTTCCAAAATTTAATTTTTTTTGATTTAACAAAAGGAATATAAGTTGATAAAGAACAGGAAAATAAATTTTACATTTGGTAGTAAATTTTTCTTCATTTAATATTTTTTCAAAAAATATCATGGGAAAATCAAGTCATGAACCCAACCCATGAAATGGATGAATCGTTACATGCCTAATAATAATAATAATAATAATTATTATTATTATTATTATTATGTATGATAAAAAAAGTTCCTTATATACACTCATTGACCGTTTATTAGCAACACCTATATACCTGTGCATTCATGCAATAATCCAGTTAGACGGTCATGTGACAGCAGTATAATGCATAAAATCATGCCAATTCTGCTCAAGAGCTTCAGTAAACGTTCACATCAAACATCAGAATGGAGGGGAAATGTGATCTCAGAGACTCTGACTGTGGCATGGTTGTTGGTGCCAGACAGGCTGGTTTTCAGAAACTGCTGATCTCCTGGGATTTTCGCGCAGGCTCTACACAGAATGGTGCGAAACGCCCAGTGATTGTAGGTTATGTGGGTGGAAATGAGGTCAGAGGTGAGCCAGACTGGTTCAAGCTGACAGGAAGTCTACGGTAACTCAGACGACCACTATGTACGACCATGGTGAGCAGAAAAGCATTTTGGGATGCATAAAACGCTGAACCTTGAGATAGATGAGCAACAACAGCAGAAGACCTCATCAGGTTTCACTCCTGTCAGCCAAGAAGTGGAATATGAGGCTACGGTGGGTACAGACTCCCCGAAACTGGGCAGTTGAAGATTTGGAGAAATCTTTCCAGTCTTCAACAGTCTAGTTTCAGCAGCAACAGCCATGCCCCAGTCAGAGTCACTGAGATCACATTTGCTGATGTTTGATATGGACATTACCTAATGTTCTTGACATGTAGTTGCACGATTTTATGCATTGTGCTGCCATCACAAGACGGATTGTCGGATTGGCTGATGCATATATTTAGTCTTTTCCAACCACTTACATGAAACCACTTACAGTAGGTCTTTGACATGCAGCATGAGTTGGTTTTAATGATTCTGCAACAAAATCCTTCTCATTACTGGGGGTTTTTTTTCCCCTCCCCCTTCCTTCCCTTCACAGACCCTTTTGTTATTTCACTTCAGTTTGGGTGGGGTGAGGTTTGGGCTTCACATCATGCCACATCACCCCAGGGCAGTGAATTATTGTCGTGTAACTGCACAGCCTGCTTTGTTATTCCTTGCATAACTGATGACTGCAGAGCGAAACCGTCCTCTGCTGTGTGTTTGATCTTAAATCACATTTATGGATGAGAAATTCTGTGATATTGCCGGTTCGAGGATTCTGATTCGTGAGCATGTGTGGGGTATTTATTTATTTTATATACAGTACCCGTCAAAAGTTTGGACACCCCTATTCATTCATAGGCTTTTCTGTATTGTGACTATTTTCAACTTTGTAGAACAATACTGAAGGCATCAAAACTATGAAATAACATGGAACATATATGAAATTATGTAGTAAATAAAGTGTTTGTTTTTTTTAAAAACAAAATGTTTTCATATTTTAGATTCGTCAAAGTAGCCAGCGTTTATCTTGATGACGCTTTGCACACTATTGGCGTTATCTTGACCAGCTTCATGAGGTAGTCACCTGGAATGCTTTTCAGTTAACAGCTGTGCCTCG
>JAOTRR010000056.1:15123486-15134065 GCA_028570945.1 Gogo arcuatus
CAAGCTGTCAGACGCACACTGCATGCGTGAGTGTGTGTGTGTGTGTGTGTGTGTGTGTGTGTGTGAGAGAGAGAGAGAGACAGTGAAAATGGCTAAATTGCTAGCTTATGAAGCCCTGGAGGAAATTAATGTTCACCTGTACATGCTCTTTCCGTATTTTTTTTTTTCCTTCCCTCCAAGATATTGCACTGGCATAGCAGGTACTTCCACAATATGAAGCTTGTAGGTACAGCCTTGTTAACCAGAAAGGAAAATGATCTAGCAGGTTTTCTTTCTGACATGGCAAGCAGGTGATGATTCCTAGTTCAGTATTTTGGTTTGCACCATGTGAAGTAGTGAAGCTTTGTTTTCAGATCAGAGTTCTTTTTATTTTTTATTCTGTTTACTGTATTTCTTATCAATATTGTATATCGTGTGTGTGTGCGTGAGTGTGTGTCTCTGTATTGCAAGATTTTACACCGTATACCAATTTGTGCTCCGATACTGTCACTTTAAAATCAAGCGTATAAAGCTACTTTATATATAGAATATGTGGAAACGGCTGTGTGATTTAATTTTGCATTCCTGTACGTCAACTTTTTTTTCTCTCCTTCTTTTTTTTTTTTTTTTACTGATGTGAATAATACTGTGAGCAGTGCCATATGTCTAGAAAATGTCCGAAATGATGTTCTTCTGCCCAGAATAAGGCCTTGTGAATGAGCGAACGTGTCCTGGTGTAAGTGATCTGTATTTTCACTCAGTCCCTTGTTGCCCAATGCTTCTGAAGCTTTTGCAGTGACGTCATGCTGAATAGCTGTTGACTGGAACTTTAGACCACATGAGGGCGTGCTTTCCTCATTTTGCAATGACTTCCTCAAGTGTTTCAGGATTTTTATTTTTTATTTTTCTGATTCCAATATCACTTTGGACGTATGCACAGTGCTATACTGTCTAATTAAATGAATAGAAACAAAGATAATGTCCTCAGTCTCTAATTTTAGATACTGTTATGGTACAGAGGCTGGTACAGACGTCCACCTGGTGCTGTATAAGTAACCCTGTAAAAATGCGATGATAACCTCTGCATCTAAACAAAGCTTCAGGTGAACTGTTGAATTTGAGTTTTTAAAGAGGTCAGTGTTAAAAGGTAAATGTGCTGTAAGTCCATGTGTGCATGTCATTTAACAATATCAGATGCTCGTGAACGTTCCTCGCCACTGTCGGTAGTCGCCTTAATAAGAATCGAACGTTCTGGTCTCTCGGCCCTCCTCAAAGCTGCGAGTCTGGCTCTGAGATTTGCTTCACCGTATTGATCGTTATGTTCATGACCTAAACTGCTGTCTCCTTCAGTGCCATGATCCTCAACATCTTCAGAAATGTGTCTCTTTAGAGTTTAACACTCCCTTCAGTTAGGTTCAATTAGCGATGTGCTCTCTAAGCCTCTCGCTGGAGTAAATTTGTTGCACAAGTTCATTTAAGGTTTTTTGTTGTGTTTTCTTCATGTCAAAGCCAAATAAGTTTGGATATATTGTATCAAATACAGATGTTTTACTGTGTATACATACATACATACATACATACATACATACAGTCAGTGTTAGGCCAACAAAGTTACATGTTTAGGAGAAAGAAAAGTTCTGTAATAGTTTAAACTAAACTACCATGATACATTGAGCATTTCCAGAGCAGGTGTGTGTGGGTGGGTGGGTGTGCGTGCGTGTGTGTGCTTTTTAAAGCATTGTTGTAAAAACTGGAAAGCATTAGAGTGCAAATGAAATAGGACACGTTCCCTCTCCTAGTCACTTGTGTGTTGTTTCCTTTTGTCAAGATATAAAGACTAATGATATTTATTAATGTTGATGTACTCCAACCCAGAGATCCCTCCTTCATTAAAATCACAAATTTTGAATTTCTGTTATTAAAGCCATTTTGAAAGAACACAGGAGTTGATCTTATGTTTTGCATTATAATCCCTTTTTTCTATGTATTACAGACTTCGCTAGAGAACTTGGCACCCATCACTTTGTTTAAATGATCAATGAATGGAAAGGAAACCATTTTTAAAGGACAATGTTTTTAATCAGCTTTGGGGGGTGGGGGGAGGAGTCAAATATCTTTACAGTAATAAGGCACGGATGAACCTGTGACATACATACACAAAAATGATATGACAGTGATAGATTTTGCACATCAAGCTGACTAGCTTACATTTACAAAACTGGTATTTGTAAGTGTGTGCCTTTGGTTACGCTTTTGCTTTGGTAGAGAATAAAGTGTGAACTCTGCTTGAATAATCATAGTTGTGCCATTTTGCTTGGTTTTTAACTAAAATTAAAAAAAAAAAAAAGTTATAAAAATGAGTAATAATGGCCAACCTGTTTTTGTTGGTCAAACCTACAATACTTAAATACACTGCTGACTTGGAGCAGATTCTAATTCATCATTTATATATAATGCAAAATAAACAGATCATGAGCATCAGAAAGTAATTATACAGGCCTCAACATCATTGGGGATATGGTCTTCTTCAAACACACGAATTAAACACTGAATTCATATACGTTTCAACCTCTCAGTGGGTCAGGTTAATATGTAGCACATATACAGATTTCAGTGTGAACATTTTTCTTTGAACATACATACACATTTGAAAAAAGACGATTTTAAAAAAATAATTTTGAGAGATTTTTTTTCTGTGATGAAGTATTGTTGGAGGCAGTAGGTGAAGCATTTACAGTGTTAGATCAGCACAGTAGTGAGAGGCAGCTCCGAGTTTCAGTGCACAGACTACAGTGAGGCAGCAGTGAGAGCGATTTAAACACACAAAACAACAGTGAGCAATTGGACACTTAACAAATGGCCCTTCAGCTGACGTCTGCCGCCCGAATCTTAGTCGAGCGCAAGAATGACTGCAGTCAGTCACAAAGAACACTAGATTTCGTCGAAATTATTTAAATAACTACATATGTACATTATTTTATATATACATGATGTAGAACATAGACAGCAGATTGTTCCTAATGGATAGTGCGGCCTGTATGGGGGTAAAAGGCAATTGAAGGGGAAAAAAAAACAAAAAAACCTGCAAACAAAATATGAAAGTTGTAGAGGTCTGACACAGGATTGTGTTCCAGCTCCCCGGGGAGGATTAAACGTGGAAGTCTTGTAATGAGGAAGTTCTGGGACTCATCCTGAGAGAGCTGAAAGAGTGGAGTAACATGGAGACTGCTAGCGGCCCATCTTCTCTGTTTACCCGTTTGCCTCACTGCACACAAGATCAAAGCAGAATATAATAAATCACACCAGAAAGAAAACATTTTAGGATTGTAATTAATCATGTGAACAGGCTACTACACAGAAAGCACTGGAACATTTTGTGGGACAAACTGCACAGGGCTGCTGTGTTCAAAATTTACCGTGTCACATGATAAACTGTTAACATGGCGCTGTTGAATTCTTGATTGTGACTGGACGGATGATGTCAGTACAGTCTCAGAAATAAAGGTACAACAACTGTTGTTGTTGGGGTGGTACCAACAAGGGTACATCTTTTGTACCTGTAGTTTAAAAGCCATTTATGGTACATAATCAGACCTTATAGACCACTGATGTAATTTAAAGGAACAAAAGATGCATCCTTGATGGTACCACCCCAGCATCAAGAAAAAGTACAGTTTGGTACCTTTATTTCATTATAATGCCAGCTGTAAGGCAAATCCCTGCTTTATGTTAATGTGACTGTTCTAATACATATTCATTTCTACAGCAGCAGCTAACTGACTTGGATGGAGGACACTAACATCATCGTTATAATTGTTGCTGTGGTTAAAATTTCAGTAATGTGTATTAGTGTTAAAAGGTAAATGTGCTGTAAGTCCATATGTGCGTCATTTAACATCAGATGCTCGTGATGTCATGCTATAGAAGCGGAAGCTACTGTATCTCACTGCTTTAACAATCTGAGGTCAATCTCTCTGCCATGGGAAAGTCTTCAGAGCTGACGATTTTGTGGTTTGGGGTTTATTAGTGTAAGACGAGCTGCTTTTTCTGTTAAACTTCAAGAAGCCGATAAGCGTATGGTGATTTACAGAGTAACGTGAATTGTGTCCTTGAATAATGATAAAACCAATAACAGGAATGTTTCATGTTAAACGTAATTATAATCAGATAAAAAATGACAGGTCATTCTTAAATAAACAAACATCATGCGTGATCACTGGAAAATTATTGTGGTATAAATGTAATGAAACACTATAAAACACTTTGGGACATGCTGTTATAGGGAAAAACAAATCAACTTCACTTCACCCCTTCATTGATTAGTTTCATATAACAACATTCCCTGTTGTGTTTTATTCCTTACTTAGCATGTATTTAAATGTTTTGGACGAACAACCTGGTTGCTGGAGGTCTTTTTATCCCCGTTGACTCCCTGTAGAAGCACTGCCTCCTCAGATTTGCTGCTCTTCATCTCCACAACAATGTCATCGCTGCTGGCCTTTTCCTTAGTGCTGAGAAGAGACATAGTGAAAGGTAAGTGCTGCAAAAGATCCTCATGCTGCATTAAAATACTGTTTCTCATTTGGAATAGGACTTACAGGATAGCATTATGGATCAGAGTGTATTTCTATGCACTTTTTTGGTCTAACGAATTAAGCAGCTTATTTAAGAAAAGAAAACGTACAGATCTTGCTTCCCTGAGTGCCCACATGGAATCTTGCCCTTCTTGTACATGAAGTACAGCACACTGCCCAGGATGGCCAGCAGTAAGATGAAAATGATGATGATTGCAATGATGAATCCATTGCCCCCTGGTGGTACAAACAACAAAGTGCAGGCAGCATTTACCAGCTTCCTGTAACATTTTACATTTAAAAAGAAATGTTCACACCAAAGATTCGAACAGACAGAGCTCTAACTGCTCCAGGAAGACCAGAATCCAGCACAGTCTGATGTACCAGCTCAAACACTCTTGATTCCACCGATCACTTACTAAGTACAGAATAAAACACAAAGGGGAGTCGTGTTCTAGGAAAATGATCTCTGAAGTGGATTATTTTCTTATACCAGCACGTCCTGAAGTGTTTTATTCCTCTTATACTTCAGCAGTTTGCAAATGATTATAATTTTTTTAAATGTATTAATACATGATATTTCATGTTTTTTAACATTTGTAGTTGTGTTTAATGTTGTGGAGCATCTGTGAGACAAGTATCACTTCCATTGTAGCAGCTATACAGACCATTCCCTCACTAGTCTGTCTTGTTTTCTGTATTGAAATTAACAAGATAAATAATGTAGGTTGTATTGTTACTGAGAAACCAGAAAGCGCAAACTTATGGTATGAAGACTCTCCTGTGGTGGAAAACCTGCGTTACAAAAGCGCTGACTCCTGAGAACCCTTCCATAAATGTTTAATAAGCTTCTCCATACAGAGAGCTTCACCATATCGATGATTACATGGTTTTCTTTGTTCAGTAACACTTTGTGGGGTTTTTTTAATCATTATCATGAGGCTTAGATTATGTAGATTATCCGGCTGTGAATGAGCTGTTACTATAGAAATGACAACATTGGAACAAGCGTATTAATATAAACCTATCATTTGAATTACAGCTGGTACGACTGTCCCAGCTGTGCTGTTATAGAAAACTAATCTGCACCTTCAGATTGAAGAATTCAACAGCGCTGTGGTATAAGACGTTTTAGTGGATAGATAGTGTTGGAGCAAGAACATCACCTGATTTGGATTCTGAGCAGAATAGTTTGGTTTTAGTTGGACTTTTCCTTAACTTCAGTGGCTGAAAACTTAAAGCTAGGGTAGGTAATTTTGGAGAAATCAGCAAGAGTAAGCTAGACAGTATCCAAACTGAAAAATCCCACCCCTCCCTTCAGCCCTTCTTTCAAAGCCAGTCCTCCAAAACACATGAACATGCACTACCTGATTACTGCTGGAGGATGAGAGCGCGCGTTTTGGGGGTGGGGGGTGGGGTTATCGTGGTGCATCATTGTCATATCCAGCTACATCATATCTCATTCACGTAAGAAAACACCAGACATTATCATAATGAATGTAAACAACAAATATGGCTATTGTTAGTACTCACAGCTGACTAGCTCGCTAGCTTTAGCAATATGTCTGAAATGTCTGCCTAGCCATGTGGAAAACTCCGGTCATGTGCAATGAGTGCACGGGCAGAGTGCGCGCAGGTAGGTAGGTAGACAGGCAGATAGGCCATCCAATCATTTCATTCAGACCTGCGACTGCCACAGATGACAGATTTTTTTTTTTCTTTTTATTGTCGGAGCATTTGATTTATTCATTGCTGTCTGGATGTAAAAAGAATTTCAAGAAATACAAGAAAAAAAAGCTTCTAAAATAAATTACCTACCCAAGCTTTAATTGCTTGCACAAAGGCACAGAACTTAAGTGATGCATGGGATTGTGTGAAGGCTGTCTGTGGGAAGACTAGCCATTCTTTGTATATATGCTCATAAAGCTCTGCCTCAGCCCACAGAATGAAGAAGAATGTGAAAGTGAACACATGGAGGAGAAGAGTGTGATTCTGATAAAGAAGCCATTCCTTCAGCTGGTGAATGGCTGAAAATGTTTTCATCTCTAAACAGTAGCAGAAAAAAGAGCATCTCTTTTGATCGTAGGTGCACATGCACAAATACAGCTTATGTGCATTTAGTGTCTTTTGATATGTGAATATTTTGTGTCTTCAGGCTGAAAGAGGAGTGCTCTGGGTGCAGCATGCACAGGCAGACAGCAGTGAACAGTGATGAAGCATGCTAATGTTGGCCTGTTGGCTTATTAAAGTTGGAGAAATGAGACAAACCTTTTTTGACTTTTTTCGGGTTGGCTGTTCCTGCCACTGAGAGGACAAGGGTTAATGTTAGGGTTTGACACAGAGTTACTCAATCACAAGCACAACCACAACCACACAATCAGTTTGTTTCACAGGACCGAAACTGAACAAATGGGAGGGGCAATAAAATCTAACAACTTCCTGCAGAATCTTATTTTCACCCATGCAGGGCTGCTGGTCTCTGATTTGCACGAGATTTCTGCCAAGCTGAACAAGAAGCTGATGGGAGTCAGGAGACTGCATAAGAGCACTCCGATTTCTTCTGTTACGCTAAAATCAATTTGTGTGCAAACACACTCTCAGAAAGCCTCAACAAGCATGAAACATACAGCAAATGATGTATCAAGTGGCCTTTATAGCTTGAAAATATCCAATGGAAAACTGTTTTGACTAAAGGCTATTGCATACATGCTGTATCATTAACAGACAAAATTTGCACTAGGACAAATTTTAAACACGCAGTATTCTATGGCAGCTTGCATACCAAAAAAGGTCCAAAAATGTTCTGCTACAATGCATTCAAATATTTTTTTTAATCTGTACTCCAAATAATAACTGCATGGACACTCCTGATGGACACACTTCGATACATAATTTTAAGCTTTTTTTTTTCTTTTTGCCTCATTCTTAATCTTCTTTGCTGCTAAAATTCTCATTCTCTAACAATCTTTTGCAATATTTTCAGACACTTACCCATCATACCAGTTGTATTGCTTGTTGTAGTTATTGTAGTTGTAGTTGTTGTACTTGTAGTTGTTGTTATTGTTGTAGTTGTTTGGTTCATTTGAACTAGAAAAAAAGTGAACTCTTTAAAAAAAAAAAAAAAAAAACCTCTTCCCTGATGAAGGGAACATGCACATGTAAGGCTACCTGTGAGTTTCTTTAGTACAGTCAGACTGAAGACTGAACATTTAATAGACTCTGGTTAGTATGTTTAAATCTCAGCAGCGGAAACTCACTGGCTTGAATGTGGCGGGAAGTTTTGGCTGTTCCCAGGTCATTGGCAGCCCTACAGGATGCTGTGATGTCTGAAGTGGTGCTGATGGAAATAATGCTGAGGACACTGTTCTCTGTCTTGGTGTCCCATCTTCCCAGTAGAGCCTACAGACAACACAGCACACACAGAGGGTGGGGGGAAACCCTTTGATCAGTTTGTGTCTCTGGAGAAACCAAGCCAAGCACTAAAACTACACAGGCAACCTATTGTAATTGTAAGGATTTTGTTTTTCTTTTTCTTCTGCGTTATCGGGTTTTGTTTTGTTTTTTTCCCCCCTTATGAAATTTGGCACAGGGATTAAGGACAGTCTCGGCTACCTACACAGCAATTTTAAAATACACCCCTCAAGCACTCTACTGCCACCTACAAGGCAAATTTGGACATACATTTACAAGAATAACTCCACAGTGTAACACTGTAGAAACGAGATTCCATTTTCCTCTGATTCTTTGGGTCATTTTTTCACTCCACCTACTACAACTTTTGTCCAATCATTACAAAATTTGGATCACAACATCACGAGACCAACCCAACCACAACTTGCTTCTTGGATTTTTCAAATGCAGGACAGTTCATTCATGAAAAGCAACTGAACATTTGGAAACTGAAAACCTTACAAGAACAAATACAATTAGAAGTAAAATGACAAATGTGTTATACAAGATGCACTCAATATAAGGCACTAAAAAAGAGCAACCATAATACTGTATATTAATAGCAGTACATACAGTATACTAAGAAACTATACGTTTCAGAACTTTATATAGTAGAAAATGCTAAAATTTCACCATGTGAAGGGTTTCCAGTTTGATGCAAATTTTATTGTGTAACTTAACATGCCGCTTGCCTAACAACAAATCATGTGACTAATTTTCTGTGACTATTTTTTAGGTGTTTAGTGTTCTGTACTTGTTCATCAGAGAGACTCCAGTGGATGGTAGGAGTTGGGTGTCCTGTCGCACGGCAGCTCACATTGACGGCCTTTTTGGTATCCAGAGGAATCACGGCCACCCCCTCTGTGATCACTGGCTTTCCTAAAGAGAGGTTAGATGTGTACTACTTAGCTATTAGAAGTCCCACTGACCCAGGATATTCATGGAAATGAACCAGTCAAAGTCTCACGTGAGGAAAATCCTTTTCATTATACTTGCCTCTTACACTGACGTGCACAATGTTGCGCCTCTTTAGCTCAGGAAGCTCAACTGCCACTACTTCACAAACATATGTCCCTGCTGTGGCAAAGGAGGCGTTATGTAACCTCAACACATGGCCTTCATCCAGCAGCACATCATCCTGCACACATTCACACACAGTTTAGGTACAAGTCTGTAAACCAGTCCCTTAATTTACATTTATTTAAAACACAAACTATAAAATATGGCTGATTTCAGAAGCTGCAGTAATTTATTATATCTCCAAATGAGTTCATGTCTGTCCTTAAAAGTAAAGTTTTTTATATATTTTGTAGCTTTTGTAGCTGTTTTTACCTTACTTCAAATAATGTACTTAAGCAAACATTTCATTTTAGCTCGTTTCCTACAGTCATTCAAACCCACTGCAGCTGATACACAGGTCACAGCCATCACAAAGATATTATGTAAGGAATAAAACATGACTGAGCGTGCAGTTATAGGACACTAATCCACGACAGGCAGGTCTGATGTGGCCTGATGCAAAACGGGATTACTGTTGCCAACCCAAAAGCAGATTATTTACCTATAACCGCATGTGCTGAAGTGTTTTACTCTTATACCGCAGCAAGTTGCCAGTGATTACAACTTTAAATTTATTAATCAACATATCATGATTGTTAACCATTTATAGTTACATTTAATGTTATTTAAAGCCCACAAAACAAGTTATTTCCTGTTATCATTTACATTATAGTAACAATCATTCCCTCACCATCCTGTCTTTTTTTTCTATCTCTCTTGAAGACACTATATGGGATAAAATTTGTGTCCCAAGTATTGGATACAAAAAAAACAACAACAAAAAACAGCTTGTCATGTTACTGAAAAGTCTTTCCAGTGGAGGAAAACTTACATACCATTACAAAGCACTGACACCTGAGACTCCTTCCATAAATGTTATATAGAAATCTCCTGATAGAAACCATATTAACAATTATACATCTTTCTTTGTTAATTTAACAGGCACACAATGAAGTAATTGAGCAAAAAAATCTTTTATCAGCGTGATATCAACGTCCAGTTTTCATACTGGTTTCAAAGGCATACTTCAAAAACTGAAGGTGCCCCCTTGTGTATATATTATGTCAAAAACACTCACTGTAATCCCTTGAGATAAAGGATAGATCTGATATAAAAGATAAAAAATAATAATTGAGATAAAAGATAAATCTGTTGGAGACAGATTTATAAGCACTGTATATTGAAATTGCAATGATAAACGTGTGTAAACACGTGGTTGAGCTTCCTGTTATAGGGTTAAACAACACGTTTGTTTATCAGTTTATTATTAGCCTTAGATTACTGTGCAGCATCCACCATACGAATCCCCGAGAATGAGTTGTTACCATAGAAACGATAATTTATTAGAATGAGCGTGTTTATCCGAACTACTGTCAGAGCTGCTGTTATAGAAAAATCAGTCAACCAGTTAGATCTGAGCATTCAACAGTGCTGTGGTATAAGTAAATACAGTACCAGTCAGAAGTTTGGACACACCTACTGATTCATAGGTTTTTCTGTATTTTGACTATTTTCTA
>JAOTRR010000056.1:15140013-15152773 GCA_028570945.1 Gogo arcuatus
ACACACACACACACACACACACACACAGAGACACACACACACACACACACACAGAGTCAGTCAACCACAAGACAAGCTTTAAATAGACTATTGCACTGCATGTCAGATGATGTAAATTGGAATTAACTGTTGATGACTAATCAACGAGGGAATGAAAACAAAATTCCTTAGTGTACCCAAAGCACATGTGCACTGTTTTAGCCGTCCACAGACAACGTTCCCATAACAAAGGCTTGATATGGTGGGATCGCAGCAAAAAAGCGATAAGTAGCAGATGAGGGGAAATGCTATGAGTGGAATCTATGCAGCCCACCCATGTGTGTATTAAT
Organism: Gogo arcuatus; assembly: GCA_028570945.1. NCBI lineage: Eukaryota > Metazoa > Chordata > Actinopteri > Siluriformes > Anchariidae > Gogo > Gogo arcuatus. The sequence continues at coordinate 15,140,343 of JAOTRR010000056.1, forward strand.
GTGCACCATTCAAGTGTGTCACTCCTCAGCAAGAATAAAGGCTTGATTTACACCACAGTATAGTGACCCACTGTTCATGTCGCTGCCTTGAAATTTGCTGCCTTTTTTTCCCCCCCTAGAAGTACCCTATTGCACTGAAGATCTAGACTGTAGATCCAATTGTTTGAGATAAAAAAAATACAAAAACACTGGACATTAAAGAATGTACCATGCAGAGATTAGAAATTATACCCGTCATAGTATATTTACTTCTGATGTTGCTATTATGTGCATGAGCAGCTTTTTTAGTCAACAATGAAAATGGAGCCCTCCTTCCCTTCAGCCGGTGCTGTGAGATGGAAACTGGGCGTGAAGGATGGTCTCCCATTAAAGAAATTTAATTAGTTTCACCAACAAAAGCATTTCCTGTGCATTAGTGATGTCAGCTCTGTTGTGTCCATCAGACCTGCTCTGCCTCCAGTGAAGAGTAACAACAGAACCTGGAATATCCCTAAACACAAGGTTGTGCACTACGTGGGCATTTTCATCACCAATCAATTTTCTTTGTTTTTACTGATGGTGCACACACTAAAAGCACGTTACAAAGCACAGCAATAGAGAGGCTTGCTAGTACTGTCTACTAACTATAGCACAGAAGAAAAGAAAATTCTGAAAATATGAGGCCTTGCATGTAAAATCCACTAAAACATGAATAAAGCATCTTTTCACGCTTCATCCACTGTAACACAGCAGTGGCCCAAGCGTCAGACCTTTTTCCATTGAACGATTTACCCTAATGTTGCTTCTGCTAAGAATAGGCTCATAGTTTTTTGGACTGAAGCAAATGAGCGACCCTCTTATTCTGTATGTACTGACAGGATCAAGGCCAGAGGAGCGTAATTGGCAGCAGCTGGGGAGTGAAAAAAAGGAAGTCATTCATGGAGCTTCATGTGATGCACACAGAGACAGAGAGAGAGAAAGAAAACTGGGCTTGTGCTCATCAAATGATAACTACAAGTTACTAGTTGATTTGTTAACACTTTCTATGAACCCATAAATCATTATAACTGCACTTATAATTCTTTGTAAGGTGGTATTAAGTCCTTGTAACACAAAGGGTGTAACACTATAACGTGTCACTATTCATTATAATGTCATGTTCTGCGCTGCAAAACCTTTACAACTAATAATGACCTGTGCATAATTATAAAGCAATTGTAATATTTATTAATTATTATTATAAAGAGCACATAGTTATACCCATTTATGGGTATCATATGTGTGATATGGCTGCTGCTGGAAAAACAACTGTGAAATACTTTTTGGCTTGGATAGTCATTGTACAGAATGCCTTCCTATTCACCCACAATGTCAACAACTGCAGAAAAGTGCTTACAGATGCTCAAGGGACGTGATGCAAGAAATCACAGAATCTCTGTATATTGTTAAACTTTGGACAACTAACTGGATAGGTGTCACTTTCTCAGTTGTCATGTGGGAATCCGGAGATTCTGCTCAGCAGTAATCCAAACAAACACCAGTGCTCTGAGACAGACCCAGACTGAATGCTCCAATGTCCAATATCTATTCAACATGATCAAACATTCTGGCAATCCCACTTACCCAAGCCTTATATGGACACCATCTCCACTGCGATGTGCTCATTCAGAACTTTGAACTAAGAGCTGGTATAAATCTTTTCATGAGCCCCACGTGTGCCCTGGAGCTGGCCCAACCAAAAGGAATACAAGGACTACTGCTCTCTAGAGATACAACCCTCAATATATAACATACAGCATGTAGTCTTACTAAAGCTCCATGGGTTCGACTCCAATCTACAGAAACACCCCTCGTAACTAGGCAGGCATAGATGGTATACTGGTGTTGGGTATCAGTCTAATACCGTGCTCATTTACTCATTTAATACTCATGAAAAATGCTCTGATCCCAATGTCGGATACCACATGACACTATGTGATTGTTATACTGTTGCACAAATGAACGGTCAAAACAAACAGCCATCCATATATCCATCCATAATCTATGCTGCTTATCCGTCAGGGCCGCGGAGCCAATCTCAGAGGCTGGGTACATCCTGGGCAGGTCACAAACAGCCTGTACATAGAAATTATAGAATATATAGGCTGTATATACAAATTAACAATGTCATTCAAAGCAAAGCAGACTGCAAACTGTGCTCTGCAAAATTATCAAGAGGAGGAACTACAGCATCTTCCTACAACACAAGTGACCAGATAAGACGTGTGGCAGCGAGGGTGTGGTCGAGCGTCGGCTGTGAACGGCGAGGAGTCAGGTTGAACCAGCAGGTAACGTGACGAATTACACCTGTGCCTAATTACTGGCTGTCTATTAATGTGTGATTCTGTGTGTCTTTCAGATGGCCAGTAAGCAGGGAGAGAGCTGTGCTCCCCAACACCGTTTTTGTGTGTGTGTGCACTGAAAAGTGAAAGTGGACTAAAAATAAAACGCACCTGTTCTGTGAAACCTGCCTCCTAGTTCCTCATTTCTCCCAGTTTAAAAGCCATTACAACATGTTAAACATAAAACTAGGCAGGGGAGGGGAAAAAAGCTTAGTGATAATAACCCAGCTCGTACCCGGTACATTGTACAGAACCACTTTTTCCGAAGTGAACCAACACTCACTCCTCTCCACTGCGACCCAACAAGATAACTAATGTAGATAGCTAATGCACTTCTTTTAAAATCAACTCACTCATGTTATAACCAGAACAGTAGTACTGTTGTATGTATGTGTGGGAATGCAAATGTGTGCTTTTCACTGGCACTAGTTAAACCAGGAAACATAAACAGAGCTAAGTCAAACATTTGGTGACATCCCTGATAGATTAATACTAAGTAGGCTACTCATTTCGGTATCAGTATCGGTATGAACGGGTACCAAAAACACGTGCTCCTACTCGGTCTGAAAAAAATGGGAACAACGCATCTCTACTCACAACACATCCTCACTGTTGCATATCCTTACAAAATAACAAACTGCTCTGGGAATGGATGTTAAACCTGCTGTTAAAATCCATACTTCATGCTTTTCTGACACACCTTTTTGAAAATGTCTAAAACGATACTGAAGTATGCCAGTATTCCTGTGGAACTTGGAACAGGTCTTGAATGAAGACTACACCCCCAGTTCTAAAGCTCCAACTTCCTGTGATACATTTTGCTTTATAACAAAATGAAGAATAACAGGCTCCTGCTAATAATCACACAAATATTTTGCCGTTTCTCTGGTTCCACAAATCAACAGTATGTATATTCTGCTGCCAAAGAGACTTCAGAAATGGGAAACTACAGTTAGTGTGTCATATCTGTAACTATAAGCATAAACACTGTATTCCTGCTGCTGCTACAGGAAGAGTTTGACTAAAAAAGGACTGCAGTTGTAGTCACACACAAACATTTGCATTTTAGAAGGTTTTTATTAAAATATTGTATATAAATACTAGAGATGGTGCGACATCACTTTCAAAGGTGGTGTTACTGAGTTAGTTACCACCCCAAAGCTGATTATTTTCCTCTAACAGCACCTTTCGTTTTTTTTCCCATCTTATACCACAGCGATTTGCCAGGGATCACAACTTTTTAATTTATTAAAGAACGATGCATCATTCATTTGAATGATTTATAGTAACATTTAATGTGGGATTTACACAAAACAAGTTCTTTTTACTTGTTGATGAGAGAGGTTAACGGAGAACGGCCAGACTGGTTCGAGCTGACAGAAAAGCTACAGTAACTCAGACACCCACTCTGTACAATTGTGGTGAACAGAAAAGCATCTCAGAATGCACAATACGTCGAACCTTGAAGCGGATGGGCTACAACAGCAGAAGACCATGTCGGGTTTCACTTCTGTCAGCCAAGAACAGAAAGCTGAGGCTGCAGTGGGAACAGGCTCACCAAAACTGGACCGTTGAAGATTGGAAAAATGTAGCCTTGTCCGATGAATCTCGATTTCTGCTAAGGCACACAGACGTTTGGCACCAACAACATGAATCCATGGACCCAACTTGCCTTGTGTCAACAGTCCAGGCTGGTGGAGGTGGTTTAATGGTGTGGGGAATGTTTTCTTGGCACACTTTGGGCCCCTTAATACCAATTAATCATTGTTTGAATGCCACAGCCTACTTGAGTATCACTGCTGATCATGTGAGTCCCTTCATGGCCACAACTTACCATCTTCTAATGTCTACTTCCAGCATGATAATGCACTGTTACAAATCTTAAATCGTCTCAGACTGGTTTCATGAGTTCAGTGTTGTTTACTGGTCTTTCCAGTCACTGGATCTGAATCCAATAGAATTAGAAACCATGATTTTTAATTCATTTATTATTAGGCTTAGATTATGTGGAGCATCCACCATGCAAATCCCTGTAAATTTATATATAGAGAAAATTAATCAACACTGTCTCACGAGTCAGATTCAAGAATTCAACAGCGATGTGGTATAATTAGCCAAACTAAGAAATATACACAGCCCCCACAGAGCAGGTTTATTTGGTAGTGATATCATTGACACTTTGTATATCTGACATGGGTCTAAGAATAAACTGTTTCAAGTGTGTGGCATTCACATGAAAAGGTTCTGACGTATGTGAAATAAAGTTCCTTAAATACTGTAATATGTAATCAGTGCGTTTATTTGAATGAAATCATACAGATTATCTATGACAGAAATGAATCCCCTGACCTTTTCTTGAACAGTTCTGTGCACAATTACTGTATGTAACTTTCCAAGAATCACAACTCTTTCCATTTCACCACAGCTGTACTTTTAAGTAGCGGTACATGGTGCAGTGAGTAGCGTAGCCACCTCATAGCTCTAGGGGCCCCAGTTTGATCCTGAGCTCAGGTTACCGTTGGGAATTTCGCTTGTTCTCAGTTTCCTCACACCTTTTTGGCTATTTTAAATTGCCTCTTGGTGTGAATGTGTTTACATGCTACCCTGCAATGTGTACTGTTGTACTGTACACACATATCCGGTGTGTATATTCCTGCCGCAAACCCAGAGTTCCTGGCATTGACTCCAGCTCCACCATGAACTTATCTCCCATTAATGCTAAAGTTGTGTTACCATCATATGTTCAAAATCTGAAAAATTAACACTTTCATGTCTACACAATTAACGCACTAATGCAAGTCTTCTATCAGAGGTGTGCACAAAACATTTTTGTTTTTTATTCTGTGCCAGCCTGCTCCCACAGTAACACTTACCACAGCCAATATTTTTCAGAAGAAACACCTGACTACCACCCACTCCTCTAGTTATTTTTGTTTCTACCCATCCACAATACATTTTTTCCAAATTATGTGGTTTAATTCTCCAAAATATAAACAAGTAAGTAATTTAAACGCTGTAAAGACGTTTTTAATAAGAACAAAAAAGCAGAATGTTTTCTATTACAAATTTAAGGCTACTCATTTACGCTATAAAAAGCCAGCACATGAATACTACTTACCTGATGAAAAACCTAGTTCATTAATGAATGGGAAAGGATGCAGGAATGCAAAAGCTGTAACTTCTTTTTATTTAAATTAGTCTTAATCTTAAATTTATCCACGGGATCCCTATGGAAATTACCTATAAGCACTGAACAGTGGATAACGTCACTGTGATATTATAAAGTTCAAAATCTAATGAAATCTAAAATGACCCTGATGCTCGTACTCAAGATCCGTTCAACGCGCACACAAAGCACTGCACGACTCTGTAGTATACAGCTGTGGGTGAGTATTGACTCATAAGACGACGTGTTCCCTTTTGTGTCTGGTTCCTCTTAAGGTTTCTTCATGTCGTCTTGGGGAGTTTTTCCTTGCCCCTGTCACCTCCGTCTTGCTTATTAGAGACAAACTGAAATCGTTATCCATATTTCTGTAAAGCTGCTTTGTGAGAATGTCCATTGTTAATAATGCGCTATATAAATAAATTGAATTGAACTGAACCATAACCACTTTAACAGCACAGAGACAATTTACCTCGAAGAGCACTGTTTTCAGTATAATTCAATTCATTTATTCATTTGTAAAGTGATTTTAACAATAGACAATGCTACTATGCACCTTTTTAAAAAAAACTAAGTCTAATGAACAGCATGGTAAGGAAAAATTTCCTGAGACCTTATAAGGAAGAAACCTTGAGAGGAAGAGGATCCTAAAAAGGTATCCTTCTTTCTCTATGCAATATTACAGAGTGGGATACTGATATGTGTTCCATAGCAAAACCTGAGCCCAGGAATATTTGCGTTCCTAAAGTAATGAATGTTCCACCTGGGAGTTTACTGTATTTTATTTTATTTTATTTTGAGTAATCAGGACTGAATTATGGCAGATGCTGAAAAAAGGCATAATAGCAGTGTCTCAAGGCCAAATTAATTACAATGATGGTTTTATATTATTATTATTATTATTATTATTATTATTATTATTATTATTTCTAGAAGATTGCTGAGGCTGAATTTTACTACTGTATTATTGGCTTCCCCTTGGAAGGTCAGAAATGTGACAATATTCTATGATCTGTGAGAAAATACTAATACAAGCAGCTGCTGATCTCTCATACTCCCACATGACAAAAGAAGGAAACAGCATCACTGACCTATGGCCTTAACACATGGTGACCAGTAGTGTGTCAGCCACAGCAGGTTAATTCATCACATAACAGAGAATTGTTCGAATATAGTTATGGAATTCTGTAAGACACTGCAGAGAAACATAGATGCTTGAATATAATATATCCTTAAAAACAAAAAACAAAAAAAAACAAATATATACTTAATTTTTGTGGGGGGTTTTACTGTTATTATTTTCACCCCATTTTCTCCCAAGTTGGTCATTTGCAAATCAGAAAATGCAAGTTGTCTTAATATTTTAGTTTTAAACCCCCTAGCTGTAAACGACTTTTGCTGTAAATGACTTTTGACTTCATGTGGAATGTGGTCAGTTTCTCATGTGCAGCTTGCTAACCACTGAAACGGGTCCTCGTTGCTATAACTAACATGCTACATCTTAAGTGCACTTAGTGCTGGTCTCTGAGGGCTTCCCACTGGTGGCTTGTCCCATGCTCCTCTACTTCCCTTTCTTCATGTTTTCCCACGTTAAAAAAAGTTCCTCTTCAAGGCAGGAAAAATAAAAATAACTGCAGACGTAAAGTATGGGAACAAACTAATCGGCCAGAATTTGTACTATGCTGTTGCCTACAGAATATTGTCAAATGACTTGCTCCAAGAAGAATGGGGTATGCTATGAAAACCTCTCAATGGAAGAGAGGGTCTTGGCTCTAAAGATATCCAGCCCCTCTGGAAGTAATTGCTGCAGCCAAAATGATGAAGCACAAGTGAGCAGCTCACTCCTTTTTTGGTGCAGCAGACACTGGCATGATTCAGTGTACTGCATTTCATACCTTCGAGCATGCCAAAGGAACTGTTCTTTTGCTGTGGCACATTGCTAAGTACTAAGTCTATTAAAGGTATTGGAATCCATGGATTTTTAAAAAAAAAAACACCAGCAATTTCTGAAAGTTCAAAATATTTTAGTCTCATCGATGGAATGCACTGATGAAAGATAAAATGGCTTGTTTTTAGCGTGACCAAAAGAGGAAATCATGAGTCCTGTAGAGAAAAATTCTAGCTGTTACAATATCAGTTGATTTAAAAAATACACCACAATGGACTCAGATGCTGCTCTTAGTGGATAACGGTGATTTTTTTAATGAATCAAAGCTACATTAGGTATGACTTACAAGTCAGACAGGCATTTGAATGCATTTGGTAAATGCCTTCCCTATCTACTAGGCGGCCATGCAAAGTACATCTCATCTGAAGATTAAACCTTTTAAATAAATGTGCTGAATCTCTTTACTTTAGCCAATTAACTGAATCTGAGAACTAGAAATAGACAGAGAGATCATACACATTCAATTTCATTCTTTAAAGTAACACCATGGAGACCACTTTGGTAGTTATTTCAAGCACCTCAGAGAAGAACTTAAATCATAACTCAAGTGTGTGCTGTGCAGCCCTCTCACATGCCAAGAGTGGCAAGTCAATATACATAAAGCAGTACTCAAATATTTCAAACATTCAGGACACTGATTATATAAATATTTGCTACTGTGATCATAGTTTGCTCAGAACAGAATGGTTAGTATGAGCGTTTAGCACTGTATCTGTAGCAACAGTGCAATGTTTTAAGGCTCAGCATCAACAGTTGACAGTAGCAAACTAAGCTGCTAACATTAGCTACCTAAAAGCATTGAGCAGAAAACAAAAAAATACAAAGCAGGACAAGAAAAAAATACAGTACAAACATCAGAAGTGAGTAGGCACTTCAACTGTCAGAGCTGTGGAACCTGTGGCCATCCAGGCAAACACCATTAGCTGACTAGCTGCCTAGCAATAGCTAGTTAGCTAAGTAAACACAAAACATTTTAGACAAACCCATTCCAGTCTCCCTGGTTCGATCCTGAGCTCAGGTTACTGTCTGTGTTCCCTGAGTCTGCATTTCCTCTGGGTTCTCCGGTTTCCTCCCACCATCCAAAACATGCCACTAAGTAGACTGGCTAGGGGAAATTGTTGCCCCTAGGTGTGCGTGTGCGTGCGCGTGCACATGGTGCCCTGTGATGGCATCCCATCAAGGGAAGCTCCAGATCCACTGCATGAATGAATGAATTAAAGCAGGCGATTTGACAAACATCACTAAGTTGAAGGAACAAAATACAGGCAAGTGTACACAACCAAGAAATCCATCTTCGCTTCATCGTGATTGTCAGTTCTCAGCTAACGCCTCTGGGTACATCAACCTATTTAAAAGTCAACATTTCAAAACAAGAAACAGCAAGAAAAATCTGATTTTTGTTTTGTTTTTCTGAACTGTGAATTTTTCATGTTTTCCTCCATGTTGTGACATGTGTACTACGAGAGTGCCTATGAAGGCTAGGCAGGACTTTACATTGCTAAACAGACAAGCAACAGAAGCCAGATACCAAATTAAACTAATTAATGCAGTTCGGTACGCAGACACTGAGAAATCGAGTAATTAAACAATGCTTCCCGTGCTATAAAAAGCGTTCTCTATTTTGCTTGCATTTCATTATATTTCTTTCCGTGTACCACCAAGCATGTTCTATTGTTACTTAGTAAGTGTGCCATTATTTCCTGCTGGACCACTGACCCATTATACATAAAGAAATACAGAATATTATTAGTCAGGAAAAACTATTTGTGACACATCCTTTAACATTGGATATGAAGCGGAGTTGCTGTAAGGGTTTGCCAAGTTACTCTGAAAAGAATGGTGTCAGCTAGTTCCAGTGCGAGCCAATCCAAATTCAGTTTGGACTGATACTCACAACAGAGGTGCTACACATTCCTGACTAAAAGTGAAAAAGTGAATATTACTTTCCTTTGTGCTTTCCTTGGGTTCAAACACATGTCAATGAGCCACTGGTCAGTTCCATTTTATGTTGGTAAATAAGAATTCTCTTGAGGAATGAGGCTATTCAAGAAAAAGGCTCTGTAGCCGGCTTAAAAGGCTACTAATACGTCTGGACTCAGCAGAGACTGGTGTTTCAGGAAGCATCAATTATTAAGCAGAACATAACGATTGGAAAGAAGAAGTCTGTACTACTTCTGATGGAAGGCTAAGTAATCCCCCCTGCTTCTCTACAATCAACATCCTTTTCCCAAAGACCACTCTTTCAGCTGCTAAAGAATGGAATATTGAATCTGTGCCCAAGTCTTCTTACTATTAAGTACTACTTATTTTCTTGGTGACGCAAAAAGGATTCACTAAGGCTGGAAAGTCCCAGAATGCTATACTGTGCCTTTGCTTCCTCCCAGCAGCTGAGAACGTTTATGTTGAGGACATGGTGTTTGGATGAGCATGAAGTTTTCTTTTCTTTTAAGGACTAGATAAAGAACAGGCACCAGGTGCTATACTGTAAATGATTTAAAATGTTCCCCTGCCATCTGATATTCCAGTAAAAAGTAAACTCAGTAGAGTTTCCAAAATTGGTGATGATCTAGAGATACATATTTAATTCAATTGTCAATAGAAATCAATAGTGTCAATAGAACTAACATGACTGTGATTTCGGAACATATAAAGTGAGGAGATGTTAGCAAATGTAAGTGTAAGACACATTCCATGGGATTAAATGATGTATAAAGTGCTGGGGAAGAACTAAACTTATGACATAGATGCAGTAGGAGGGACAGAGACCCAGTGTTAAACAACCAGACAGGGCAAAATGCCTGGCATCTCCACTCAGCCCGGATAAGATGACCATTACGGAAGTCACTCCATGCCTGAAGGCTACCGAGGCCTCATAATTCAAGCTGTGACGCAAGCCACTAACCCCAAAAGTGTCCACATATTATTGTGAGACCAGAGGTGTCAGTCTGGTCAGATTAGACACACTGTCTAGACTGCAGAAGACAACTTTATAGGGGACATTTTCTCAGTTCCTCAATCATATCAGAGAGGACTAGAGGTTGATGAGACACACATTACCCATCCACATTCAACATTTAGTTCAAGATGCCCTCTGTGCATCTTTACAAGTAGATCCTGAGAAGTAACAGAAAGTTACACAGAAAGGTACGTGGTAATGCTTCTTTGTCACTGATACGCTAAACTTTTTTTCCCTAAGAATTTATATAATTTGTATTTGTGTCTTAATTGACTGAACTAGCACTTCAAAATGTTTTCTTTTAACTATTTGTTCCATATCCACAAACCATTTGATTTTCCTTTGTGTATGAGTGCCAGCCAGAAAACAGAGTGATATTATTCTGAAGTGAAGCTTTAGCCTGAGATTTAAAAAACAAAATTCTGAAATCCTCACATTATAATGGGTCATGACTCAGCTTCTCATAATCTAATAAAATAATTCCATGTACTTACTGTAAACCTTGTACACAAAAAGCAAGCAGATGACAGTGTTCTCACGTGCTTTAATGTCCAATCCAGGGCATTAACAGTGCACATTGATTTTTAATCAGGTAAAGAGAAAGGTTTTTTATTACATAAAAAAAAAAGTCCTAAAATGGGTTATTTTTCTAACTGTGGTCATGAGCTCACTCCCATGTGATGTGAAAGCACATTGTTTATAAATGAATTCTCTGTTTTCTCATTTGACTCTTCGGGAAAAACTTGTCTTATTATGTGTTGCTATGATTTAGGACTTTTACTGCACCAGCAGTGGAGATGTCTATGTCACACTAAACACTGAACACTGAGTCTTTTCCTACCCAAAATGAAGAAACTGTTTAAAATAGTGCAATATAAAGTATAAGAAATAAGGAAATCTTTGTTCACATTCAAGTATACATTCCATACGTTCTTTCCCATGCACTGCATTTCTTTTGCTCAGTGCAGCAGAATACGACACCAGTAGCAATTTTTTGTCCAGAAACACAAAAGACCACACATAACTGACCATCTAATCATCAGGGTGTGTTAGGTTTCAGTGTCCACTGTTCAGCTGCTGAGGACGATCTCTCAGAACATGTCAAACCTTACTTTCACTCCAAGCTTTCATCCTTAGCTTTCTCAAGGGAACTACATCTAACGAGCATTAATTCCGTTGCTAGCAGGGCTAAGATTAAAAAAAAAAAAAAAATCAAATGCATGCCAAACCAAATCCACTCAGCATGATACAGCGTATACACGCATAGTTCACTGTCATTAGCTAAAACGACTTTACAACTTTATAATCAAAACTTTATAATACACTACAGTTCCAAGAGATGCACATTACCAGGATACTGAAATTGCATGGTTCAATACGCCATAGTAAATACTTCTGCTGATTTATGTTCTCACGAGTCCATCTCAAATCTCAAACTACTACATCCCATGCCGCACATAGTGTTGCTTCCTCACATCTACAGGCTCCCAGGGTCACTCCTGAGCTTGGGTTACTGTCTGTTTTGAGTTTCACATGTTCTCACCATGTCTGCATGGGATTATTTCCAGTTCTCTGGTTTCTTCAAACCTCCCAAAAACATGCCAGGATGTGGACTGCCTCTAAATTGCCCTGTGCAAATGAGCGTGTGTGTGTGTGTGTGTGTGTGTGTGTGTACAATTCCCTGAGATGGACTGGTGTCACATCCAGGGTGCATGCATACCTCAGGACAGGTTCATTTAATTCCAACAAGTGTAGGAGTATAGAAGACTGTTTCACTCTATTGTACGTAATATAGCAGCAAAATATAAATAATCTTAATTACAATTTAGTATTTTCGGTTTGCATTTACGCTATTAAATATACAGGGGAATAATGTGTTTGGGCTGGATTGTACAAAGTGGACTGTAAACAAAAGTGAGTCATGCAGGATATTGTCAGAATATTATCTTAAAGAGGGAGAGAGAGAGAGAGAGAGAGAGAGAGAGAGAGAGAGAGAGAGAGAGA
>JAOTRR010000056.1:15190862-15208343 GCA_028570945.1 Gogo arcuatus
AACAAAAACAGTTTAAGGCCAAGTGTTTCAGGATAATCTCACCTGAATACTGTAGGAATGTTGAGTAAGAACGTGACCTAGATATCCAGCGTTAGCTCATTAGTTTCTTGATGTAGAATTTATGCAAGCTATGCAAGTATGTTAAAGTAATATAAATTAGGTGTGGTAACTAACTAGGCAAGCTAAGCCTGTTAAATTCTTAGCAGAAATGAAACAAGCACTGAAAAGACAGCTCTTGGACCAAGTATACCTGCTAATTGCCTGTAACCAAAACTGTCTTCTGGCTTGGAAAGGTGTCCAATTCACTAGTATGCACAATGTATGACAACTATTCTGACTTGCTATTAAAAATCACTATACCCATCTGCAACCAGGAGGCATGACTGATGTCTCTCAATCAAGGGTCTGGATTGGTTCATGGCAGTAGTGATTCCCAATGGATGAATTATGTATTTGCTTATTGCATGCTAGGCATTATAGTTACACTACATAGATGTGTAAAAATAGGACAATACAAAATCATAAATTCTGTTGAAACACTGACACCAAGCAATATAATACAGTGCAACAGAATACTACATACCATGACAAATAATATTAACTTCTAGTTTTATGCTGGAATGCTCCTTTAACTCAACTGAGATTTGGTGAAAAAATTATAAGGAGTAAAATGTATGTTTTTTTTCCTCTTGTAAATACTATTATTGAGTTTCAATAATACTTGAGTAAAGTACAAATCTTCTAAAATACACTATATGGCCAAAAGTATGTGAACACCTGACCATAACAAACATACATACTCGTTGAACATCCCTTTCCAAAACCATGGGCATTTATATGGAGCTGCACCCCTCTAACATTCTCCACTCTTCCGGGAAGGCTTTCCACTAGATTTTGGAGTGTGGCTATGGGGATTTGTGTTCATTCAGCCACAAAAGCATTAGTGAGGTCAGGCACTGATGTTGGGTGAAGAGTTCTGGGGTGCAGTCGGCGTTCCAGTTCATCCTAAAGGTGTTTGTAGGGTTGAGCTTAGGGCTCTGTGCAGGACACTCAAGAAGTTCTACTCCAACACACCCTGAGCTCACTTTGTGCACAGGGATATTGTCATGCTGGAACAGGTTTGGGCCTCTTAGTTCCAGTGAAGGAAGTCGTAATCCTACAGCATACAAAGACATTCTAGACAATTGTGTGCTTCCAACTTTGTGGCAACAGTTTGGAGAAGAACCACATATGGATGTGATGGCCAGGTGTCCACATACTTTAGGCCATACATTGCAGTACTCAAGTACAGTAACACAAAGTACACTTGGTCAAGTATTTTCCACCCCTGTACATGACTATCAGATCCTTTTATTTAACACTGGATTTCTTGCTCTTACTTTTAAAAGACAGCTTCCTGACCATCTAGACACAATACCAGTACCACAAAAACCTGTATTAAAAGTACACCAAATAATGAAGCCATGTTGAGTAAACAAGACATGTTTATTATTTAAACTATCACTTAAATAAAAAAAGTGCATAGAAAATAAACATGATTAGAAATTTTGCTTTTTACAGTTATGTACATTTTTCCTCATACATTCGTTCTTAAGTAATTTGTGGTTTGTCAATGGTCTTTCCTTCATTTCTGTGAACACTGAGAACACTGTTTGGGCAACTGGAGAACAAAATAAAATAGCATTATCCATTAACAAACACGGAACAATCCGAAAGCTAAAAAGAATAAGGAAGTGTTTATAAAAAAGAACATCAATGCCTGAAAAGGTGGACAAGCACAGGCTCTTTTTTCAAGGTCAGTTTTTGAACACAAAGCAAAGCCGATGTTTTATAAATGATAATACAGCACTGTAGGGTCCTACCATATGATGTGCACTTGGGACCAACCATATGATGTACCTTGTGGACATTACAGGACCCTATACCTGCATATACAGGTGTTTCAAAGGTGCACAAATAAATAAAATACTCATTACTGTTACTTATTACAAAACACGACAAAATATTTAACTGAATTTCAGACTGGAGAAAAGAGGTCTGGGAAAAACGGTCAGGTGAAAGATCGGGTTTTTGTTTGTTATTTTCTTGACAACCACAAATATGTGAAAATGTACAAAGAGTAAAATCAAAACTACAGCATTGAAACATATGGCTAACCTCAAAAACTTTACAACCACATCTTACATTTATTTTGTTTCATTGTATAAATATCATCTTTCAACCTACCCCCTCTTCACTCCTCAAAAAAAGGAGGAAACAAGTCCTAAGATCATAACTGCAATGCTCCAGTCAAAGAGCATACACAGGCACAGAAAAACAATACATAATGTCAATATTTAAAATGCTGCACATTAATCTAAACTGTATCTGTAACACAAAGTCATTATAGATTACACTGAACATTGCTATTAACCATTATGAAACTGTTGTTTGCTACTGTAACTACGTTTGTCTGTCCATTCCATATACTGTGTAGATATTGTGAATATTGAAGTACAATTTACTATCCATACATATGTTTAGGTAGAATATATTCATTATGTGTGTAAGAATATGTATACATATATACTAAGGAGCAAGTACAGGAGAAGGTGTGGTACCACTGGTGTGGTGTGGAAGAATAAAGTCCAGGAACCTGGTAGCTTCTCAAACACTGACTGAACACCATATTTCACTGGTTTGTGGAGCATCTGAAGTTGCGATGAAACTAGTTTTATGGAAAATAGTCATTAACAAAGCCCTTAGGATTAGTAAAATCATAATCAGATCGACAGATGCAAGTTCTGTACAAAGATCACCATTGCTGTACAATCCTCACCGACTAAAATGAAACATAAAGCTCTTCTGTAACGTCCCTGCCTTTCACATTGGAACAATCATTAAAAAAAGGTACTATGATAAAAGATCAATCGTAAAATTCAAATAATACATTCAACGAAGGCCTAGCTGCAGAGTTCGGCCCGGCCCTGTGCCGCATCCAGAGAGCCGGACTTAGAGGAACTCAAATACCTGAATCGATGACAAGACCCACATTGCAAGGAGCATGGCAAGAAGCTCCCAGCAAGAATCTGCGGCAACACCATCAAACCCACAAATCCAGAAAACGTAATCTGAAAAAGCAGCCAATTAACAACTATATAAAGCATAATTAATATTTCATTATGTTGTCATGAATCTGGAAATAAGGCTTGAGGAATCTGCAACTGCCTTAAAAGATATATTAGAGTTCACATGAGGCAATAAGACAATGCTACACAGAAACTGGCCTTTTAGTGGCTCATTCTTGAAAACAAGAGCCAGAGGTGCACACCACAGCAATTGAGTGAGTTTTGTCTGGAGGTATGTACACATCCCCTAGGCTTTCTGCAACATCAGTAAGCTCTATCTCACATTATCCCTTTTATATAACTCAGTTCTGACTGTCAAGAAGACAAAGTGTAAGCGTAAATCAGTTTGCATCCACAAGAAATTGTTTTGCTCAACAAAGTGTAATACTTTCACAATTATTAAGACCTTTAGAAGGGCATGCATTACAAGTCTTGCAGTATTCTCCCAAGATATGTCTCCACCCTAAAGAGAGAATGCTCCTCAATATGTCTGTCTCTTATCAGGTCTCATATCAGCCATGACAAATGATTGGATTCATTCAGGAATTAACAGATGGACAAAACAATTGTAAAAGAAGGCACCACACCGTTGCTATTAAAAATGTACTGGACAGACATCTATGGGAAGTCTAAAATACATCACAAAATCAATTTATTGTGAAGGAAATAAGGGGTGTCAGAGGGCTAAAACTGTTGAGAAAAAGGAACGAAACATACAAAAAGAGCACATTTGTGTGCTTTTAATGGCTAGCAAGAGCCTCCATGCAGTGCCAAGGCAACATGTGTCAAGCTGGGAAGAAGACTGATGTTCAGTGCACAAAACAGGGAGAATGAGTTTTCCTCTATTCCTCCAAATATAGTGCTTTAGAAGAAAGTTTTCATGGGCTAGCCTCCGTGTATACCTTCGGGTATACTCATATCTATGAAAATATTTTTTTTTTTACAATAATAAAATAGATGGAGTAAACTGTGCAGTTGTTTAAATGTAAAATGATTTCAAGCATTTTTACTATTCATCGTTTCTCCCCATAAAACTGCTGTCCTTTGCATGAGAAACAGCAAAGGGGGGACTTTAAGGGAAGGTTGGTATTTGTATATGTGATATTAAGCCTGCCATTGGAGGAGACATGCCATTTCACCACTTAAGCACTTAAATCTAAATGTTTTACAGCCTACGCTAATTATATACTATCATCTGAAATGTTTGTGACTAACTTGGATCGGCAATGAGAGCGACTGGTGGACTGCACACTATGGGAACAACTACGGCTTTCGGTCTTTGGAATAGAAAAAAGAGAATAAGAAAAAAAAAGCCAAACTGTTTAAAAAAAAAGTACACTATAAAAAAATAATGACAAGCATTAGTGTTGTAAATCACTATCTACTACAAAATGTTGGTAAAATAAATACAATATTTTATTAAAAATATAAATATCAATAAGTGCTATTCACTAGTGAGTGCTTTTCAGATTTTTTTATATAGAAAAATATACATATTATTTACATATGAAAGGAAATAATGACATTTACCTATCTACAACAAAAGAAACAGAAAAAGCAACATCTTAAAATGACTCATCCCTCTTGAGAAAACATTTGGATGCCATTGAGTTTTTTGAGTAAATACTACCAGCTACAGGCCTTAAAACATGCACATACTAAACTTCCTCGTTACAAATATCATCAGTCCAAGTTACTATAAAAATTGATGAAGTAAAATTACGCAATCCCACCCACCCATTAAATTTCTTTAGTCCCTTGGCTGTCAGTCCACCAGGATCTCAGCACATCCAGCCTCCAATGATACCTCCAGGGGTTATTACATTTTAAACAGTTCAGTACGCACATTTTCCCTACTACCCCTGCTTTGATAAAAACTTACATATGTCCATCACAGGGAACAGAGTTCCCTCTAGCTTTCTCAATCCATCAGTCCAAGGATTCATATACACACAGACCACATCACCAGAAGGAGAAGGCTTTGATGTACATTCAGAAAGGGAGATTTGACAGGAGATTAAAAAAAAGCCAAACCAAACCAACAAAACAATGGACCCTTCACAATTCTTCTATCTAAAAAAAAGACAGTGTACCGTTCCCTTAGAAAAATTGCACTTTGGTGTCAAATAAAACAATGTGGCAATTCCATCAAATTCCACCCCCTCACATTCCATAGGCATGGGCAGATGAGACTCAACATTACATATTTGGAATTCGTAATGAAGATTTGGGCTAAATAGGGCACACAATTTGATAATAAGCAGACCGCTTATCTTCGACTGGCCTGTTTTGGTAGGCGTGGGGAGAACTCCACTGAAGAAGTCCTTTTCTCCTTTTATTCATTATGACATTGCTCTTGAAACCTTTCCTGAATCAACTTGAGGCACAGTGCCATAATCCCTCTGAAAACCTGAGCCTGTTTCAATAAATAACCATACTATTCAAAATACACACATTGACAAAACACTGTTTTGTTTGGAAGGACAGGGTTCAGTTAAAAGTAAGAAAGGGAGAGGTGTTAATTAAGGAACTTGCGACACTTTTTGGCCCCACAGTTGCAAGGCAGCTTATTGCCTGGTTCCTCGATGGGGAACTTGTAGTCGTATGTGAGCTCTTCGCCCCTGTAGATTTTCCGCAATGCAAAAATGACTATGCGCTTTTGCCCATCGATATTGACCACACGGGAGTAGCAGTTGGGCTCACAGGAGTGGTTGATGAAACGAGCCGAGTTGCCATGCATGGTGGCATCTACCACCTCATAGTCATCGATGCGAAACATGTAGCAGCCAATTCCCTGGTAAAGAAAAGAAAGTTTAAAAACCACATTGTCATTCATGTCAGGATTGTATACTGTTAGTACAGTGCCTTGCATAAGTATCTGCACTGTGAACGTTTCAATATTTTGTACTGTTACAACTCGAAACTGAAATCCAGGACATTATAGATTATTTTATGTAGATTCATGACATATCCTAGTTAGATCCATTTCAGCTCCACGCTGTTATCACGGGTGTACCGATACACACTATTTCGATACGATATGGTAGTGTCTTGATATGATACACGTATTGTTACGATCTCCGAGTGGGCGGAATGGTATGCTAGCTGTCCCCTGTCACTAGCCAATCACGAGTGTTTGTGAGCTCATGTATGTAAAACAGGGTAGACAGCATTTTCCTCTGAGTGTGTTACTCTGCCTGTGACACAGCAAGAGCAGTACACAAAGATGTAGTTGGCTAGCAGCATGTGTCTCAGAGCAGTTGATGGTTGTCATGTGACAGGGGAGAGCTGGCTGAGGGGTAGGAATTGGCAGGTGACCAAACTGGGGGAGAAAGAAATGAGTGACCATGCAAAGCTTGAGAAAAAGGTCAAAAATATATGTCTCCCTGTCTTTTTCCAATAGGCAAATTTTTTTGGCTAGGTCTTTTGGTGTGTTTTTTGGATACAGTTGGGTTGGACAATTTTGCCAAAACCAGCAACCCTGATAGCGAGCAGAGTCTCATATTAGCAGCTGTGAACTTCCCAATTGGCACGCTGATTCCTTTAACCCGGTTTGAATCAGCTGGGAAATGCCATCTTAACGTAGCAAAGAGTGCATATATTCTAGTCTATGTGATATCAGCACACACGCAATGATATTAGCACCAGCTAGCGTGCTATTGTATTAGCTTGTGAAAAACTGCATGCTCAGGAGAGGCATGTTTTTTTAAACCCCTGTTGCCTCTCCTGATTTGAGGTGAAGAGGAGGGAATGTGGGCTTGTTTCATCTTAATCATTTAAAGCAGTGTTTTACGACAAATAGTCTACAGAACCATGCAGTCAGTTGAATGTATTGTGTGAAATGTTGATGGATCAAATCAAAAGGCTTGTTTGTAAGAGAATGATATAAAACACTATCGATACACACCTAGTGAATACATATGCGCTGTATGCACACACACACACACACATTGCAAGATATGCCATACGCAACACTATATCATGCACGTTAGTATGTGAGAGTGCAAGTGTTTACCTTGGCATCATAGTACTTTTCTCGTTTGTCAGTAAGAACAGAGCGAATGACATTGCCCGAATACTCAATCACCATGTCACCAGCATCAATGTTTCTCTTACAGAACAGACCACGGCCGTGTATGGCTGACCTGCCAACAGTAACATGGCTTACATGAGAACACTTTACTCTTTATTTTGGTTGCAGAGCCAACAAAAGTTAGGAGCTAACAGAAGTTTGTACCTGTACACGCCTACAGAGTCTCTGGATGTTTTCTTCAAGTGTCTGAACCTGGCAGCCAGAGGCACGTCTGTGCTGGTGCCCCGTCTGTAAGACCAACAAAAGGACTATATTACTGACTACAGAATAGACAACAGCTGAGGAAATTAAGGTAAGGTGGACGTAAAGACAGACCGAGCAGATTTGAACTGCTCTTCTTCATCCTCCTCTTGAGGGTTGTACTCAGGTGGTTGCCGATATTTGGAAGCCAGGAAGTTGAACATGTCCAATACAGACCTCCTTCAGGAAGAGTCACAAAGAATCAACAGCAACACAAATCAGCAAATTACTACCCTCCAACAACAGGTGTATAACCACTTCCCTTTAAGCACCCCCCCCCCCAAAAAAAACAAACAAACAAATAGAGGGAGTTACACAGTGATCAAACCAATCACAGTTTATGCTGCTAACTACAACAGAATGTAGCACAAGAGCAGGTTTAGACTAACAAGATAATATTCAAATGAGAAGAAGGCCAATATTCAAAAAAGCTATCTATTACTCTTAATAGACAGTCTAAAACTATATTTATTAATCTATTAGTCACTTAATTTATTGTGAATATTTTGAGGTAACATCAGACAATTTATTGTTGTTGAATAGTCCTAGATAATCATATCATCAATCTTTGCACATTTGTTTCAATTCTATCTGGACTCCAGCATAACTTGGATACTAACCTATAAAATAGTGCCTCTGGTACCACAATAGTACAGTAGTATACTAGTAATGAAAAAACAGGTAATTCTTTTTTTCCCCCCCCCACTAGAATTGTGGTAAGCATGTAGAGTTTGCACTCAATTCACATGTTAACTAATTATACACCATAAACAAAGTGTGAAGCTTACGGGTGAAAAATGCTGTGAGCGGTGCCTCATAATTCAGTGGTCTCCAAATATGACTCATTGTACAAGCACAACAGAAGGCTAAGCCATAAAGGCAGTGCTACATACCTGTGGTGGACCTCAGCACGAGCAGATCCATGAGGGTTAAGAGGAGGCTCATCCACTTCCTCTGGTTTGTGGAAGCGGAACCTGTAGTTTCTGCAGTACCTGGCACCGTATAGCTGCTCCAAAAGAAAAATCACAGCATCGTGGACAACACCCAGCATCCGCAGCCCGTTCACTCCTGACAAAACCATGAAGCAAAGCAGAAAGGTATAAAATTATTTATATACGCAATTATTAGATACATAACAGTAATTTGAATATGGTGTAGATCATATGACATGAACGTGTCTACCATCAAAAGATAGCTCTTTGAGTTTGGCGTTCGAGCGTGCCTCCTGGACTTTATCTGTCAGAGATTTCCAGGCCTCTGTAAACAAGAAATCAAATATAGCAATAAAGCAAAGTTAAATCAGAACACTTCCTAAATTTAAAATTAAATTAAACCACCACTGATGAACGCAATTTCTTGTCAATATGCTATTTTATTAACATTACTGCTAGGCTTGTGCTATATAATGATGTTGTCTTCCTTACAAGATTACGCTGCCACAATATTCAGTGATGTTTATTCCACTTACATTATATTACCAGACCTGCAAAACTTTACTTTTGTTTTTTTGTAGGAGCTCCACAATTTAACACTGAAGTACCCTAGAACAAAATATCTCTCAAGAATATGCCAAAAGGGCAGTCTTTTTCCTCCTCAGTAAAATGGGAGATGAGCCACACATGAATTTGGAATGACTTGTGCAGGTGTTTTGAGCTCTTGAAATGTTAATTGACAATTCCTGGAAGCTCCGCCCCTTCGCCCAATCTTACACGCTCTCGAATAGTGTGGCGTCCTCACTTTGTCACAGTAAATGGAGAACGTTCTGAGTTCATTAACATGATATTTCACATCTATCAATGTATGTTTGATTTAGCTAACATTATCCAAGTATATTTCTTTAACATCAGTTAACTATATGTATTAGGGATGCCACTATCAAAAACTGAACTTTTGGTTTTTGGCTGAAAGAGAAAAAGAGAGGAACATTAAAAAGATAAAAGATATGGGCCAAAAAGATTAAACATGATTAAAAAGATAAAAGATATGGGCCAAAAAGATTAAACAGGATTACAAAGAAATGTCAAAGCTAACATGTTACAAATAACGTTAATGGTGATGATAATTAGAAAGTGATTGACAGGATTTTTTTTTTACTGGAAATGTCGGCCATGTGTATGAGACATTAGGCTTCTGTGTATTGTTTACTGTGAACTACTGCAGAATTACCTTAAAATCCACCATCTAGCTGCAGTTTCTGACTGCACAGCTTGTAATATCATGCCCATCTAAGCCTGAAATGTGGGAAATGGTTGTTTTCCTGTCTTTTCTTTAGGGTATCGGTTCTGGGTGATTACTTTGTTTACTGCGGTATTTTAGAATAATTAAAAAAAATCACGAGCAGAGAAAAGTTAGTTTTTAACTTATACCCATATTAAGTTTGTCCTAAGCTATTAAACTTGCCCTATGCAAATATAAGCATGAGATTTGAGAATGAGATGAGAATGTCATACAGACACAACTGCAATAACTGCACAAATCAAGCTTACCTTCAATACTCTCACAGCAGACCTTAAAGCCATCGTCACTGCAGATTTCAAACAGAAGGCCTTTTTTGGGCTTGTAGTCTGAGGTGGAATTTTGTCCACTGTCCTTCTGATCAGGAGTGGCTAGTAGCAGAGCATTAGGTGCTTGGTCAGCATTCTGACCAGAAAGACCTAAAATGTGCACAGAATTTTATACATCACACATATTAAAGAGAGAAAGCTCAGAGAAAACTATTTATTCAAATCATTTAAACAAAGCATCTACCAAAACAAACAAACAAACAAACAAAAAACACTTTCGCACAGGTATGTCTTCTATTATTAAAGATATACCCACTAGCAGTCCTGAGTTTTTCACCATGGGATTCTATGGCCTTCTGATTAAGAGAGGTTGGTTCACACTTTCTAGAATTACTGCAAGCAAGAGAAATTTTGTTTAGTCCAGCAGTAATACATTTGAAATGACAGGTTTATTTCAAATTCATTATCTTGAATTTGTGTACCTCTTTCTTGAACCCTTTTCATTAGATTTTGCCATATTTGTCAGCTCAAGTGCCATATGCTCTTTACCCCTAGTGATAAACAAAATATCACATTTTACTTAGATAACTTGTGAGAAGGCATACTTGGCAAGATAAGACTGTAAAATTACTTGTGATTACCTTTGTAAAGAAGACTGATTTGCAGAGTCAGGAACACCCTGCGATTCTGTCAGTGCCTCTGATGGCCCACCCTTGTGCTTCTTTCCACCACTGTTGGCTACACTTGGTAGAGTCCTCTTTGCTTTTTGCTTTACCTTCCCAGTGCCTGTGGAAGTTTTGGCAGTGGGTGACTTCAGTGCTTGCTGTTGGCTTGTGGCTTGTGAGACAGGTGAGGTTTGTGAGTTCTGGGAAGGAACTCCAACTGCGTGACCCTTATTCAGGTCATGCGTGATGTGACTTGGCACAAGAGCCACTTGGCCAGATGTGTTTGTACTGGGATCAATGGTCTTATCTGCTACAAGTTTGGTAACAGGATTCTGAAGACTGCCTTCTTTGCCAACATTGCCTTCTTTGTCTGGGTGCTGGCTGGGTGACATGCTGATTTGATTTGGTGGAAGAACACAGATGCTACTTGCAATGGAAGTCTGGGCAGGACTGGCAATTTGGGACACCATGGGGGTTCCAGATTGAAGAACCATTTGCTGCTCTGGAAGGCCCAGGTTATGCGGACTGGCTTTAAATACAAGGTTACTTATGGGGCCTGTGATCTCAGAGCTAATGAGCCCTGGAGTACTTAAAGACACTGAATTTGCTCCCAATAGATTCCCAGGTGCTGTAGGAGGCATTGATACAACGTTCAGCAATGACTGATTAGGGTTAAGTCCTGCCACCGTGCAAGGCAATAAGTGGGTTGAGGGATCATGCCCAATGATACCAGCCTGAGCAGCAGTCGAGATTGGCATTGGTTGTGGAAGGAGAGCAGGCTCAAAGTACACTACTCCAGATTTTGAGCGTTTTATGATGTTAGGCATTTTGCGGTGAGATGTGGCAGCTGCAGCTGTTATTGTGCCAAGTTCAACCAGTCCTGGTTGAGCAGGGATTCCAGTAGCAATTTGTGGAGAGGACAGGTTAATAAGGGTCATGTTAGGCCCAACCTCTGATGGTGCTAGTGTAGGTTGGCTCCTGGATCGGGCTAGCTTCTTGTTTTTACGAGGTTGTAGACGCGAAATTGGCCGCTTTTTGCCATGTCCAGTGGCAAGCACAGTAGGGGTTGGGGAAATGGATGATGCACTGGATACCATAGCAACACTGGGGGCCAGATCATGTCTATGTCCAGCTTCTGATGCAATAATTTGGGGATCATGAGAAGGAACACCAATAAAAAGGCCAGATGTAGTGCTGGGAATAATTGACTGGAAACCTGTCTGAGTGGTGCTAGTGAAAGCATGAAGCTGAGGATGATGAGGCACGGGAACTAAACCTTTGGTCACGGCAGGGAAAATGGACTGAGAGGGAGAAATTCCAGCACTGAGGCCTGTCAATACAGGTGCACTGCTATTCATGACACCGGTTGCACTGACAGATGGTGCAATCTGTATCTTTTGAGTTACACCATTGGGGAGAGTTTGCAGTACATAAAGAGGCCGCAAATGTTGATTGAGAACTATCAATTTCTCTGGACCAGCTTTCAAAGGAGAATGAGTGGACTGAACAGCAGGACTCACAATCTGAGAATGACCTGTACTGACTGTGGCAGAAGGAATAAACTTCTGACCCTGCGAAGCCACAGTAGGTGAACTTGGCAATCCTGGTGTGCTCGATGTTCTGGTTAGATCTGGATTCCCTGCTTCTGTTACTTGGTTTATTCCATGACTTGAAATGTGATCTCCATCAATGCGGGTAGAAATGAAATGATCAGGTGTCATGTCACCTTCAGTCGTTTGTGAATCTCCACCATCATCTCGTGGGCTCTCACTAGATACAGCACTTCCTGCTCTCTGCTTGTCCCCAGCCTTATCAACTCCTGATTCCTCTGTAGCCAAGGCCAGTATACTGCGCTCAGAGCTCTCAGAAATGAGTGAACCATGATTTTGGTTATTTACAGATGGACTACGAGTCGTGAGCACAGAAAGGTCAGACGGCAGCTCCAGTGGGAGGCCATAGGGTTCTTCTACTGGAATTGAGGTGCTCACTCCACTCTCTACAGGTTCTGTGCTGGCCAGTGGCTGGGTAAAGTCTTCAAAGAGTATAGTCTTCCTTCGGTTTACATCAACTCCGTAGCCCTCATCCAAAGAAAATGGTTCAGTGGAATTAGCCTCTGGCTGTTGTCCCAAGCTTTGCATTGATGGTGTGTTTAACACAAACTCCATAATATCAGAAGGCAAGATGTTACAGTCATCGCTGTTGTTATTGTCCGAATCAGACTTAAGAAGGTCTGCACTAAGCGACAGCTGGTTGTCAAGAGGATCCTGTCCCTGTGATTTCACACTTCCTAACTGCAGACAGTTATCCTTCTGATTTTTACGAACATCGCGGCTATGGGTGCTTCCATCACCAGTAGTGTTTTCACCTTCCTTCCCAGAGTCAGCATTCGATTTCTCAGCTCGGCTCTCTCGACCCCTCTTTTTGGTTGAGTTTTTGTGTGTAGAGGATGTTGTAGCGGTGGTTGTGCTGCTGGTGTTTACACTGGCATCACTTTCAGAATCATCATCAACTCCATCCAGTTGACCAATTTGCTGGCATTCTAAACTTTTGGTCGCTGCTGTTATTTCATCACTTTCATCATCAGTTTCCTTTGCTCCATCCCTCATGAACCTGTGGATCTGTGATCTTCTTCCTAAACACTGATCTATACTCTGAACAGAAGGAAAACTAGAGCTAGGGTTTATGATGGTTCGTGTGAAATTATAATAGTATGAATCCTTGTTTGGACCAAACCCTTCCTCCTCCTCTCCACTGTCTGCAGAAGATGATGTGCTCATATCATCAGCCCCATCGACTTGTCCTTCAGCTGATCGCTTGCTGCCACCGGAGCGCTTTCTTATAGGGATATCACCTCTGTAGAAAGGAAGATCTTCCTCACCATAGGAACGGACACCATAGAAGGGGGTAAGTCCAAAGAACATGTTGGAGCGAGCCCTAGCGCTTCGCCTAGGGTATCGTCGTTTTGTGGAACCATCACTGTCCTCCTCCTGGTGCTTCTCTGGAGAGCTTTCATCTTCTAAATGTTGATCCACCCCGTCACCATCATCCTCAGCGCAGTGGTGATCCACGTTCTGCTCTTCTGGAGGTGTGTGGCTATCAGACTCTGAGCTTTCAGAGCTTGCAAAAGGAGAAAATAGCATTGCATGGGAAGACTTCCTCTGTGAAGCATGGCTGCCAGGGGATCTGGAAGTGGATGTGTTTGTATTAGAGCATGTGCTAACAGCTTTAGTCCCATTAGGATCCATTTTTTGAGATACTAGAGACAGTCTCTCTGTGCAATCCTTCTCAACTGGTATATGTTCTTCTTTTGACTTAGGGTGAACATGTGGGGGTCCTACACTCCGCTCTGAACCTGGCATTGACTGAATTGCTTCCACTGCAGAACTGTGTTTTTTCTCCGTGCTAAATCTCTCCTTAGACTTTAATTGTCTTTCACCTCTCTGACTATGTGATCTTGTAATGTCCACGGAGCCTGAGGTTTTGTTACTGATGACTGCCGTGCCTTTATTTGTATTATTTTGTGAGGATGACACTTGGGCCTGGGTTTTAATATTACTGCCTTTAGAGCTGCTAGAGTTACTATTAAGAATTTGTGCCTTACTGTTTTGAGGCATCTCTTTCCTTTCTTTTGAAACATGCTTGCCCTCTGTTAATTTAACTTTCGAGGGCTTCTCTTTGGTGTTAGAGGTGACATGACTAGCTACCACTGAGGGGCTTGCCTGAGTTCCTCGTTTTATGTCCTCCCCTCCAGTAATCACTCCATGTGACCAGACAGGCTTAGGAGCTGCAGCTAGAGATGGTCCTGAGACACAGTCATGGGATTTCCTACTCCCAGTTTTTTGGTGCAGTGCCTGGGGAGAGCAAGTCTTTCGAATATCTTTCGATTCTGGCACTGCTGTAATGACTGCTTCTTTCCCTGGAACAGCATTATCTTTTGAATCAGTAGCGAGTGGATTGCTGGCCAAAAGAGTGGCTCCTGCTGGTAGATCAGTGTCTTTTGTCACCGGTTTTCCCTTTTCTATCCTCATGCTGTCACTGCCCCTTTGATGCCCAGTCAAAACTGCAGTTCCAAGTGGAGGTGATGCCAGGACTGCTGACGGAGCAGATTTAAGATGTTCTCCTTCATGTGGCTTTTTGCCAGCATCTCTACTACTACCCAATCTCTCTGTAACACCATAAACAGGTCTATATTGAGCTATGGTTTTTACAGTGGTTGCCTCCCGACATGGAGGTTTCTCGCCACTAGACAATTTCCCTTTTACAGAATCTCCACCTCCGTGGTCCTGGGAGGTCGAGGCAAGTGATGGAGAGACTGGTTGGAACTGGTTGGATAAGATACTTCCTTGTGGACCAGAGGACATTCTCTGTCTTGGTTGCTGATGTGAGAGAGAGGAAGTGCTATGGCGACGAGACCCAATACTAGGTAGCCTGGAGCTCAGCAGAGGGTCACCAACAGTTACAATTTCATGAGCTGTACTGACAGCCCCTAGAATGAAAACGGACAAAATAATATGTTATAATAAAAGTCGTAGTCCAAAGGATGAATAATAGAATATATAGTTAACATGGATACCTGGAGAGGGCAGATGTCTAGAGGAAGAAAAACGATGGCAGGGCGGGTAACTGGGGTGTCTGTTTCTAAAGTAAACCCTTGGTTTTGGCATCATGGGTAAGATGTTATGATCAACAGAGACTGAATCAGGCAACGGTGGTGTGTCCACCTCTTCTGAAAGAAGGGGTAGTTGTTAAGTATTTTGTAGAAAAACTCAATTACCAAAAAAAATAAAAAATTCAATTACCAAATTGCAACTAATTTCACACTTAAATAAAACTTTCAAGTCTTACCTGAGACTGGAGGTGGACTGTGGGCAATAGTACAATTGTTCTCTTGTGTGACTATGCTGTTACTGATGCTGTCTGCCACTAGGGGGCGGCATGCCAGAATTCTACATCTGTAGACGCACCTTTTGCGGGCATCCAGTGTACTCCAGTAGACCCTTGAGCATCTTAAAATAGAGGATGTGACTTACACGTTACACACTTTTTAATCAACACACAAATAAACATCGTGATCTGTGACCTAATGAGCTACTTACTGATATCCAATGGGAAAGAGTTTTCTCTCACAATCTGAGAGCTCCGTTAGCATACCAAGACAATCAATAGTCATGGAACCTACATTCAAAATAAAGATGGCAAAGTTCACCATGCCATAATTTATATACTCACTTATTTATTTTATAAAATTTGGGAAAATGTTACAAAAATAATCAGATTCTGTAAATACCTATCATCATGTGTACATTATCTGGTTCAAGGCCATGGAGAAACTTTCTTCTTAAACTGATCCCTTCAAAGTCCACCAGAATCCTCCGGGTCACTTCAAATCCCGTGTCTGACAGTACCTGAACAGCAATTCCAATATCATTGATACGTATGATATTAGCTGCAGAGATATGAAAAAATTCTAAATACTGATAGAGTAGTGATTTTCCTACCTCGCCTTTGATTAAGTCTCTATGTCGCTGACAATACACCTTTTTATCTTCCAGAAAGACACAGTGGCACTGACGAGCACACATGAAGTGGTAGTTACTTGAGCAGGAGGTAAGACAGCAGCCTACAGTGGCTCCTGGTTTTTGACAGTTCTCACAGCGCTACAAAAAAACACAGGAGAGAAACCATTAAATACTTCAAAGTAAATGGTATTAAAGCACTTAAACAACTTGTAAATCTATTGAACAGACACTATACAAAGCACAGGGTTAACACTGCCTTACCAGCTGTCTGCCACGGCTTACTGCCATATGGACGTTTTTGAGAGAGCCATCATCATCCTCAAATACCTCTGCTGACCACAATGCACAGTTCACATGAGCCCACTCATTTTGGCCAATGTAAAGCAGCCTTCCACATTCCTATCAGAAATGAAATCAATGAAGCATTTAACACAAATGACTGACATTTTTTCTGAAATAACAGTATAAAATATGATTTTTTTTAAATATACATGATAGCAACCATTCAAATTGGAGTAGTGGTACATTAGAAGGCTTTGTAAAAGGTCTAAATGCTTAAAGGCCAATTTATACTTCTGTTAATGCATATTTGTGTTTTTGCATCATGATGCAGAGAGGGGGATCACAGGTCAAAGTGACACGCAGAGATGTGCTAGCACGCAGTCCACCCACGAGCTAACTATGCGTTGTGCGCAGCTTCTGTGCTGTGCACCGGGAGAGCATTGAGTGTGGAGGCATCTGATTACGTACATGGAAATGGTTTGACAAGGCTTTGTAACACTTCTTTGGCAGGTTTAATCCAATTCATGTTAATATTGTTTAAATAAGATTATTACATGGCTTTGATGAATACTCAATACTGATTGGTCAATTGTGGCATTCTATGGTCTGTTATTTCTGTATAACAAACCGCTGCTATGGACCATGTCATTAGTGGAAGCAATAAAATCATTTTTAAATGAATATTCTGTGTCAAATCATTGATTTCTTTAGCAAGTAGCCACGTAATAGGTGGGATAATGTACAGTGAACCAATCATTATCGCGAAATAAACCCCTTCAGAGTGATTCAAGAGCCCTCCACTTTGTGTTGGGGTTCTGCATCACTCTGTCGGGGTGTATTTCGTGATAATGAATGGCTCGCTGTACATTATCCTGCTTATTACATGGCGAAAGAAATATTAAAGAAGAATACTACAGAAGTGTTTAGCACTGTTGACTTACGGCAAGAAGGTTTTGGGTTCAAACCTCGCGGCTGACTTGGGGCCTTTCTGTGCAGGAGTTTGCATGGTTTCCCTGTGCCTGTGTGGGTTTCCTCCGGATGCTCCGGTTTCCTCCCACAGTCCAAAGACAT
>JAOTRR010000056.1:15208606-15220780 GCA_028570945.1 Gogo arcuatus
TGTTCGTCTCTGTGTTAGCCCTGCGATAGACTGGCAACCTGCCCAAGGTGTACCCTGCCTCTCGCCCGAAATCAGCTGGGATTGGCTGTAGCTACCCCGCGACCCTGATGGATAAGCGGTATAGATAATGGATGGATGAACACTGTGTTAACTTACATTTGTCTTCTCATCACCATAGTTCAGACAAAGTACACATTGTCTATTGTCACCAATACCAGCAGGAGGGGGAGGTTCGGGGATGTCCTCCTGACTCAGGTCTAAATAATTTGGTGGTGGAGAGAAAAGAAAAAAAAGGGGATGAGAAAAAAACAAGATCTCTCAAATTACATATTTCAGTCTGAAAAAAGTAGACAATCTATCCTCCCCCCCCTCACCATGTGTAAACTGTGGAGGTGGCGGTGGAGGGACAATTGGGAAGTCGGGTTCTCCAGGAGCTTTAGAACAAGGAGCAGGAATAATCTTCATAGAGAGATGGTGCTCAGCACATGCCATTTCTTCCCTCTCCTGCCACTGGGCATAGTTGTGGTCCAGAGACGGAGGTAGTACAGCATTAGGAAGTAAACCACTACTGTAGCAGAAAGAAGAAAATAACGCCACTTAGCATCACTATATTCAACAAACGTGCAGACACAGTGCAAATATATGAATCGGACGTAACAAGATATTCACTGATGGTTTTGCTACTCAATGGCTGATAACTCTAATGTGAGAGTAAATGCTTCTCTTGTGCTGGGGACTGTTAAAGATGCAAACAGCTACATTGTAATAAGGAGTCAATGTACATATATATTACAGAAAGGGGATTTTAAAATAAACAGCACAATGCTTCAAATACCCATGAATAATTCACGTTAACAGACAAAGTCTACCACAGTCTAACCACACGGCAACCACAAGACTCGTCAAAGCACCTATGTGAAATACGATACTTGAGGCTGGTCTCCAACAATGGAACTAAACCATGCATTCCCCATGGACAGGTGATATTTGTGCTCTGAAGGAGAGCAAAGAGACAGATACCTCACTGACAAGCTGTTACAGCTTCACATAATATCACTGCCATTGTACCACTGAAACATCTGGTCCCATTCCCTACATTAAATGTTCAGACACCTCGGCGTTCTTTCTAATTAGGAAAAGACTTGTAATAGTTAATAAACGCACTTGAAACAAACTAAACATACAAATAATATATAACATATACCACAATAGAAGTTCTTTTGGATAAAGGAATAATAATAATTTAAAAAAAAAAAGTTATGCTTCGATAGAAAAACATATGTACTGATTAAAAGAAAAGAAAAAAAAAAACCAAACTCACTTGTAAGAGACTTTCTGTGCCTCCCAGAATTTTGATTCCTTCACCTTGAACCAAGGAAAAACCCGTTCCATTTGCTGTAAGGAACATCGCAGTGTTAGTGTTATAAACAGCAGTGCTCCAGGCCTGAAGCACAATCCACTGTAAACATTGTGCCAGCTCTTGCTCAGGCCTTACCCGAATAAAGAAGGACTTCACCATGCTGTTCGCCTTTCTGCTTTCTGGCTGACCTCCCTCTAAATTAATGGCTGTCTGGACAATCCTCACAACATCATCACTAAAGTCCACCTTAAAGAAGACATAACAGCAATATTTAGTTCACGGGGGAAACAAACAGCATCCAATCTCTGTACATATTAACAAGCTCCTGCAAATCTTGGCAGAACTATGTAATCTCACAAATATTTAAATGGCTTAACAACCTAAAACATTTCAAATCCCTTACCACAGATCTGTAGTGCCCTGAATTCATTTTCTTTTCCACAGACTCTAAGTCAAGGGGTGAATCACTGGGCAGGGAAACCTCAGTAAGAAGTGGAGGGTCAGGCCCTTCAGGGGAACGTCGTGAGGGGAGGCTCTCTTCGGTTTCTGGATTCAGCTCGGGTGGCTTCATCACCGCCTATGACACCACGGGACATAAATGAGCAAAGAACCACAGAGCCAAAAAAGTGGTACATACAGGTTGATATAATTAGTTGGGAATAGTTACTTGTCTGTAATGGAGCAGGTGAGTGGACGTGCGGGAGTTGAGGACTGCAGTGAGAACTTGGCGCATACTGCTCTGAATGTCCTTCTCTAAGGCAGTGCGCCACTTAGGTGGGTGGTGCTCGGTACAGTTAACACAGGTGTAGGCCACATTTTTAGGCAGTCTAGACAACAACTCGTACATCTCATCTAAAATGAAAATAGTAAATATGTTTTTTCCCCCCTTCAAACAGAAAGTCAAGATAAAGTGTCAGCACAAAAAAATACTATGGTAATCACAGAACACAAAAGAATTACTATTTTTTTTCTACTTTCAAAACACTAGACAGGCTGCACAGAACAAACATTACACTCACCTGTAAGATTCTCACATTTGGCATGAACCCAGAGATCACACTTTCCACACTGTATCGTCTTATTTTCATAATCGTCATCATAGCACTTATTACAGAGAGGGCAGAAGTTTCCTACAGACAGACGTTACATACTAGATGTGGCTAATGTGTGTTTGTACATAAACAAAACATCTGTTAGTGTGATTAACACTCACCTTTAGCAAAATGTTTGGCACAGTCATGACACAAGGAGAAGTCATGTGACCACTGGGCATCCCAAGTCTTTCCCGGTTTGGTAGCCCCACAACTTTTACAGCGAACACACTTGGTACAAATCTGTGAAGGATGTTAATCTCAGTAAATAACAGCAAACTAACAGTATATTAGTTAAATATATTCAACAGAATAAATAGCTAGGGGAAAAAAAAAAAAGTGTGTGTAATACCCAGATTCTTTTCTTGGTGGGTCTTGTAGGATGGTTGGGTCCCAGGCACTCAGGGTGAAAGCTGTTTCGGCACTTGTCACACTCCAGCAGCTCCTGCATGAAAGGAAAGAAAACTAAGGGCTCTGTTTCAGAGCTAATTCAGGTTTATACTGTATAAAACAGCTGAAAGTAGTGCTGTAATAAATAAGTACTTTGATTTAGGTTTCATGTTTGATTGCTCACTTGAGCTTGAGTATTCGTATTTGCATGCATCTGCAGTCACAATGCAGATACTTGTTTTTGTTTGCATGAGTATCATTGTGCAAGAATAAAACACTAGCATCAGCTTTGAAAAACTGGAGTGCATTCCAAATGGAAGGTGCTTTCGACCCTGTGAAGCATGTAGCCTTTAGTTTATACCTGGTATTAACATGCGTCTCAAGTGATCAGATCACAGGTGGTCAGCGCCGGCTGCAAATGTGTAAGGGTCCGAGTATGTGTCTCAGAGACACCTAATTCAGTGATGTATTGGACTAGTTGACAAGGTGTCCTTTCCATAATTGAAACAAATATTGATGAATGCAGGACACTTCATCATGTCTTCCTCTATGTTTTTTTTCCACTTCCCCGAATAGTCAACATCCCCATAGCATTGATTAGTGAATGTATTAGTCTAATCAACTAATAAACAACCCCCCATACAT
Organism: Gogo arcuatus; assembly: GCA_028570945.1. Taxonomy (NCBI): domain Eukaryota; kingdom Metazoa; phylum Chordata; class Actinopteri; order Siluriformes; family Anchariidae; genus Gogo; species Gogo arcuatus. Next base: position 15,212,093 of record JAOTRR010000056.1, read on the forward strand.
ACTGAAAAAAAAACCTAAACAGTATAATAAAATGTCATAAGAGTGAATTTCTGTTAGCCATAGCCTTTTTCCCTAGACTCATCTTATTCTACTTTCTAGCATAGGTTATTGATGTTAACTGATAGATCACACGTTAACAAAAAACTTTGCTCACAAAAATACTGATGTGGCCCGGGCACAATTTGAAATGCAGCAAAATTCCTTTATAATCCTGAGCTTAATATCAGTGTAATGTATTGATTCTAACAACACAATGCAAAAAAACCCCCTACTTTAGTCGTCTGGTGCTGGCGGCCACAGACATGACAGAAGCGACATCGGCGGCAGCACCAGTTTTCCCACTCCTCATTTAGGGGACGTTCGGTCTCCCTCAAGCAAAAGATATGGAAAGGCTCACAGCACACCCGGCAGAACACAAACTGTGGAAAGGCCACACAGACAGTAAGAGAACATTGTTGTATAATTCAGTGACTAAAAGAGAGGACAGAGTTTGCAGACCTAGCCTGTAACCTAATCTTGCAACAGGGAGGTGTTTTTTTCCCCCTGACCATCTAAACCAAAGCAAATACAGTGCTACATAGTGACCGTGACTACCTTACCTCCACGTTGCCACTGCTAGCACAGAGAAAGCAGACTACTTGTGGGGTGACTGGCACGGAGGTGAGGATGCTGAGCCCACCCATTTCCCACACCTTCTCAATGTCAAAGTCCTCCTTAAAATCCACTCTAATTCGATGCACTCCGTCGGAGGGTGCTTTCTGCTTGGCAGTGCCCCCAATCGAGGGAGTGCTCAGGAAGTTTAAAGTACTGTGGTCAGGTTTGGTGACCATCTGTTTCTCCTGTAAACAATTCAGGTGGGTGGTCAAAGTCTAAGCCAAGTAGTGTATAAAACAAAAAAACAAAAAATTACTTAGCAAGAAGCTCTCACCTTCTCCTTTGGTTTTGGCTTTGGTGGAGTACCACAATGAATAGGTTGCTTTTTTATTTGCCTTGCTTCTGAAGCTGAAAATAAAATAAGATCTATATGTATTCAAATACATCATCCAAGGCACACAAAAAGCATGACGATAATGATATGGGGAGGTGCAACACTAACAGTTCCTACCAGAAGATGCAACAGATGAAGGCTGAGTATGCTGCTGGGGCTTCCTTTTGGGTTCATTAGATGGTGACTTTGTGGGTCCTTCCTTTTTTGCTGGAGTCTGGGTTTGCTGCTGCATGATCTCTTGAGACGGTTCTGGTGGTTGGCTAGATGCAGTGGTGTGTGGGGACCTGGATAAAGGGCTAGACAGCTTTCGGTCCTTTTTATAAGCAGAACTTGGAAAAGCTAAAGGTGGTCTTGGGTCCTCTGGGCTGGGAAGTAAAGGGAGCTCACTGTTTGGGGAAGAGCTGGGTGGTGGTGGGGATGGTGGCTGCTGTTTTTGTTTGTCCTCTTCCTGTATTGGGGGTGGAGTGTCACTTTTCTTTACTGGAGGGTCATCCTTTGAGGGAGCTGGGGCTGATTTGAGGCTTACATCAGGACACTGAGATTTGACAGAGTGATGGGCTTCCTTTTTTTCTGGCACTTTGTTTTTCTTCTTATCTTTTTTACCTAAATCATAAGAAGCAATGGTGAAAAATGGTGATGTTCCTTAAACTCTGCACTTTTGAAGAGGGAGTGGTACACTGACCTTTTGCTTGCTTCTGAAGAAACAGTTTTGATGGCATCCACTGCAAGTTCTGGCACTTCCTTTCCCTGTTACAATAGACAGATTTACTTCTGTTTTAAACAGATCTGAAGCACTCAAGCCATGCAAGATGAAATAAAACGGTCATGGTTTAAAAAAAAAAAAAAAAAAAAAAAATACAACAACCCTGCAATACTGCAACAGCAACTGCAATTAAGTGTTTAGTACACATCAAACCACTGCTAATTGAAAAACCAATAATGTATTATCCCTAAGTAATAGGGATGAACGATATGGTATCATGGTATATATATGCTTGTTAACAAACTGGCAGCAAAACTGTAGTGTTGCACTTAAAAAACACATGAAATAAAGTGAAAACGTCAGAAAATAAATATTATTTGTGATACTGCTATTTATACTGCACAATAAATACCTTTTGATTTCAGTCTAGAATTTAGCGGGATAAGCATACGTGGGATGCAAAACTGCCCAAAAATAACATAATACACTTTTTCTTCAGATTTCAAGCCCATACTTACTTGCAGCATTGTTTTTTAATGTTGCGTCCCCCAAACTTAGGCTTGTCCAGACAGTTAGCGCAATGCCCGCAGTCCTCTGGGACTTGACAACCAGGACACTGCCCACAGCGCCGTGAGCGCCGACCCTTTCTGGGTGTGGCTTCTTGGACATTTTTGTGTCTTGTAACTGGTTTTAGAGGAGGGGAAGAAGGCTCTGCCTCTTCTGAACCTGCCACTGAAGATTTATCTGCAAGAGAATCAGAATTACTTAAATGTATTAACACAATGTTTTAAAACTAAGACAATGATACTACTAGAAAATGCTCACCATCATTCCCCATGGAAGACAGGATCTTTTCTCTCTCCTCCCATGGCAAGGCACTAAGGGTGGGCATATCATCTGGGAACACAGCACGATTGCGACCCAATGCTACTGCGGCACGACGGCACACGTGCTTGATCCGTGGACCACGAACTGATGCTTCAGAAGAATCACTTTCTTGACCCTATGCAAGCAAACATTTTTACTAAGTTAATTTAGTGCTAACTGAATAAAACACTGTTTTGGGGGCTGCCATACTGAAATTATGCGTGGTGTTAAATCTGCCTTCATAAACACAACATTCTTGAATTTGGTAAAACCCCTATTATAGGCAAAGTGGTTTATTTAATTAAGACAATACCCAAGTAACCAATTATTGCTTCGAAGGAAAGGGAAGCTATTTTAGCTGCCATTATTTGTGAAATGGCCAGATCAAATACAGGGTTACTATATTTCAAAAACACCAATTACCACACAGGGTAATAAAAACACTAGGAGCATTTGTTCTGTTTATTCAAACAGACTAAGTGAAAAGCACTGCAGTCAAAATTATTTCTAAGTACGAAGTACTATTTCTAAGACATTTGGTAGTTTTTTTTATTCCAGGTGAATCTTTGGTCTGATTGTTTTTTTTTGTTACAAAGTTTGGGGCCTGGGTTGTGGGAAAGGTTAGCTAGAGGGAAAGGGTAGATCACCAGCATCACCCAAACTGCAACTAAACTGTCCCCCTAACCCTACCCTGAGGTTTATTTCAGACCTGTGGGAAATCCTGTCATATACTCTCACCAGCCACTTTATTAGGAACACCTGTACACCTGCTTATTGGTGCTGAACATTATGACATTTTACATGATCTTTTTATAATCTTCAACTGCCCAGTTTTGGTAAGCCTGTGTCCACTGAGGTCCATTGCCTCTGTTTTTGGCAGACAGGAATGGAAGCTGATATGGTCTTCTGAAAACTTCCATAGTTCATCGTCTTGTGCATTCTGAGGTGCTTTTCTGCTCACCATGGTTATAAGAGCGGTTATTTGAGTTACTGTAGTGTTCCTGTTAGCATGAATGAGTCTGGCCATTCTCTTCTGACCTCTTTCATCAACAAGGCATTTCTGCCTGCAGAATTGCCACTCACTGGATGTTTTCTATTTTCTGCACCATTCTATGTAAACTCTAGAGACTGTTGTGTGTGAAATTCTCAGGAGATCAGCAGTTTCTGAAATGCTCAAACCAGACTGTCTGGCACCAACAACCATGCCACGGTTGGAGTCACTGAGTTCACATTCTCTCCCTCCCCCATTCTGATGTTTGATCTGAAACTTAACTGATGCTCTTGCCCTGCATATGTGTTTTCTCCCCATTCTGATGCCTGAGCATTAGACTAACTGAAGTTCTTGACCTGTATTTGTGTAATTTTATGCATTGTGCTGCTGCCACATGACTGGTTGATAGGAGAACTGCATGAATGAGCAAATGCACATATCTTTCTATTAAAGTGGACAGTGAGAGTATCTGCCTACTTGTTTGGATTTTTTTTGGAGACAATATGACAACAACATTAACTGAAAAAATAATCACAGAATAAAATTTCACTAGTGAGAAGGTTAAAAACAGCAAGGTTCTTGGTTAAGAAAAAAAAAATCATGGCTTCATGAATACAGAAAAAAACGACTGGCATTTTCTGTCAATAGCTAGCTAATGCCAAATATTTTAGTTTAGTATTTTTTAGCTAGGTTAGTATCAGTGGTTAGGCGTAGCTAATATGTTTCAAAATAAGAGAAGCAAACGCATTTAAAAATAAGATGAACACCATTCATAAACACCAACCTGCACTTTAGGCTGATCCACTGGCTTCAAGGACTTGCTCTTTTCTATATTAAAGAGCTGGGCTTTAGCCTTCTTCAGGAGGCCTGCCACACGCCTGTCTGTGGCTGGCTGTTTTTCAGCAAGGGCGAGCATGGAACCTAGGGATGGTGTAGAGGGGAGTTTTCTGGAATGAATGGGTGGGACAGGTGCGCTAGCTCTCTCTTTGTTCTTCTCTATTTCATCAGCTTCCATACCTTTTTCTGGCAATCTGCCTTTTTTGGACACGCGTCCTTTAGATAACAATGCCCTTGCTGGCTGGATTACATTTGTGTCAACTGATGGGGTCTCTGCACCAGAGTCAACAGAAACAGATTTCTTTTGCCCAGGAGTCTTTTTGTGGCTGAAAGTTTCCTCAACGTCCTTGCCATCCACAGCAAAAAGGCTTGCAGTGGAATTAGTAGGGCCGTCCAAAGCAAGGCTCTTCCCCCCTCTTCTTTCCCAATCTTTTTTTGCTTCTTTTTTATTTTCCTTTCCACGGTCTCTACTTCTCTCTGTCTCTCTATCTTTCTCCTTGGGAAGGGTATCTCTGGAAGTTGAGACACTCCTCTCTCTCCCTATTTTTCCAATGCCCCCGCTTGAACCTTGGGGACTGGAAGCAAAACGAGGGAAGAGCTGTGATGAGGAAGAGGCAGAACTCCCACCACCAAGGCCCACATCCACTCTTCGAACATCAGAGGCTCTATGACTAATGGGACCAAGAGAACTTGATGAGAATGTATTGAAAGGGGCTTGAGGTAAGGCACTTGGAGCAACTGGACTGACTGCAATCCCAGGTAAAGGGCTGGAATTGCCAGTCACACTTGTAGGAACAGAGCTAGTTAGTGCAGAGAGTTCAGCAGAGCTCTTTCCAGCCTGGGCTCCTGACTGACTGCTCCTGGTGGTCATGGAGTGTGAGGGTGATCTGGATTGTATGCGGGAATGCCCGAATGTTCTCCTCTTCCTGCGGCGTGGCAGCCTGTTTGATGGTGGTGTGACCTGAAGAGGCGATTGAGAGCTAGGGCTGCTACCAGAGGAAGATGGCAGAGTGACTGACTCAAAAATGCGGGAGTGGGCAGCACTGGGAGTAAAGCGAGGGGCACGGAGCAGTGGACTGCGTTTATGGAGTGGAGGCTCAAAACGAGATGAGGGATGCTGGTGGTGGTGATGATGTAGAGGAGAAAACAGCCTAGTACCTGTCCCAGATGTACCACCTGGTGCAGGGAACCCTCCTGGTGCTACTCCCCCTCCTCCAGGTCCAGGAGGCATCAGTCCCACATCTTCAGCTGTGAGTGGTGGAGGGCGGAAGTTATCAAATATAGGCTTGCGAATAAGGCCCTCTTTTGCATACTTGGCAGAAGAGAAGTATTGCTGCTCTAGGCGTGACAAAGATGTCCAGCGAAATGTGGGCTCCCGAAGTATGGCACGGCGTTTGTCATGAGAACCAGGAATTATTGGAGGAGTAGGCAGAAAAGGGGCAATGGGATGAGGCATAATCCATGGGGAGTGGGGGTGATGTTCGCTAATGGCAGATACACTGGATGAGGCTGACTGAGGAGGCTGAGGTGGAGTAAGAAGAGGAGGTGGTGGTGGTGATGATGATGAAGAAGCAGTAGAAGAGGCCTGCTGGGACCCTGCCTGAGAAGAGGACATCATTACACCTGTGGCAGGGCTGATGATAGCTCTTTTCCTATTGCTGATCACATTGCTCCGACCACGTGACACAAAGTTGCCTCTCCTAAGGCCTTGACCTCTGCGTCCTCGCCTGGTTGGCTCCATTAACTCCATGTGCTCTGTTTCAGGCTCAGATGGTGGGGACAGTGGACGTGGGGAATGGTGCAGACTGGCCTCCCTCTCTCCCTGAGAGGAAGGGGAATGGTCAGGCTCCTCTGAGAGCACATGAGTGCCATCTGAAATCTGCGAGTCACAAGAGGAGTCATCCAGACTGGGACTACTGGAGCGTGAAGACTCTCCAGAGGAGAGCTGAAAGGAATGTTGTGACACTGCACTGGAGCCACAAGATGCTGCACTGCTACTGAAACGCCCATTACTGTTGCAGCTATTGTTACTGAGGAGACTTCCTGTTGCAACAGTGGCACTGGCAGGAGGGGCAGGTGGTGGAGGAGGAGGGAAGGTATCGACAGGTGGTCCTGCCCCAGAGATGGCCACAGTTCCAGTTGTACTTGGAGCAGTGGAAACAAGTGTGGAGGATGTTGTTGAGGGATGGGTGACTGTAGCTGGCACAGTAGAGTCTAAGCGTGCAATTTTCATGTGTGGGGGAGGGGCACCAAACTCATCTTCAATGAAGCGCTTAGGGGTCTTAATAATTCGCAAGGACACTGTACTCACCACAGGCATTATGAACTGCCGAATGTTTTTCAGCTGTGTTCTTGTTCTCCTCCTAATACCAGATTCAATAGCTGCCGCTCCCTGAGTACCCACTGCCTCCAGTTTCTTTTTGCGTGCCCCTTTTTTAGCCCGCTGCAATAACTGCTTTGCAATAGTGGCATCAGTGCGTTTGGAAGGTGGGACAGTGCGCACAGGCTTGATATGGCGAGGACTTTGCCGTAAACCCAAACGACTTCCAAGTTTTGGAGGTGTGGTTGGATTGACGACTGATTCAGAACCTGGGGAATCTGGGGTAGTGCGTTCATCAGCAGAATGAGAGGCCCTGAGCTTGAGATGCTGTGTAGAACGGGGATCCATATCCTCTTCTAGGCAAACATTGAAGGTCTTATGTTTGGCAGTGCCTGACTCAGAGGGGGACAACTCCAGGGCCAATGAAGCAGCAGCAGCAATCCCAGCTCTGAGGCGCTCAGCAGAAGAAGGTCTGCCACGCCGTCTTGGCACAAGGGGAACTGGGACACCCTTTAAAAGTCCAGACTTAAGGGGCTTCACTTTGACATCCCGCATCCGCTTCAGTTTGGTCACCTTTGAATCACGGCCCACTTTTGCTAACTTGTCCTCAGATTCCTTCTGCTGTACAGATCCAAGGGGATTTCTCTTTGCAGCCTTTCTCTCCTTGTCATCTTCCACAATGTCCTTGCGAAGTGCTGGACTACAGTTGTGCTCCAGTCCAGCATCCCTGCTGTCACTAGGTAACACTTGGCCACCTTGCAGCCAGGTTCTCTGATTACCAGATGAACGAGGACGGCCTCTTCTTTTTTCCCCAGAGCCAGGAGGTCTACCTGGTGGCCGCTTTACCTTCTCTGTGGGTGGAGTTGTGATGACAGACAGAGGATGAGGTTCAACGGGTGTAGCCAATTTCTGCACAGTCGAACATCTTGGGGGACGGCCTCTCGGCTTCTTCTCACGTGATAATTTAGCTAACAAACAAAGTATAGCATTTAGAAACTGAAATACATTTCTTACTGGAGATAAAGGCCTTTGTGGCAGATTATATAATTATTACAAACTATGAAAAAGATCACAAACAAACATAGGTTAACTTATGCTTTTATCCTTTTCTTTAATGAATTCAATTACCATTTTTCAAAGAATGTTTTCATCAAGAAAAATATATTTAAAAGAAAAGGGAAAGAGATTTTACATGTGTTTTTTTTTTTTTTTCTTTTTTTTTTTTTCTTTCTTTTTTTTTTTAAAAAAATATGGCTGTTAAATATGGCTGTAGTAAATGATAACTAAAAATATATATTTAAGACACTTCACCTGTTGAGGTCCACCCAGGACTATGTACTCTTCCATTTTCAATGACTGTATCAAAACCTTCAAATGCATCTTCCTATAAAAATATACATGGAGATGCAATCAGCTGAATTCATTATGTAATACATAATATAATCAATACGAATTTCAAGATGAATTATTCAATCTGAAACTTATTTAACAGCAATGTAAAATCCTCATTACGATGAATGGATGTGTGTGTACACACACACTCACACGCACACGCTCACACGCACACGCACACACTGCCCTCCATGATTATTGGCACCCCTTGTAAAGATTAGTAAAAACGCATTAGAAAAAAATCCACCTTTTGGTGAAGTAGCTTCATCTCATACTGAAATAATGAGAAAAATCTTTAATTGAAATAAATGTACTCAGAGAAAAACAAATCCCACATCAAGAAATAATTATTTTCAACAAAAACATGTGCCGCTATTATTGGAACCCCTGCATTTAATACTTTGTACAACCTCCTTTGCCAGTAAAACAGCACCGAGTCTTCTCCTATAACATTTTATAAGGTTGGAGAATACAGAGCAGGGCATCGGAGACCATTCCTCGTTACACAATCTCTCCAGATCATCCAGGGTCCTCAGTCCTCTCTTGTGCACTCTCCTCTTCAGCTCACCCCACAGGTTTTCAATGGGGTT
>JAOTRR010000056.1:15221179-15244378 GCA_028570945.1 Gogo arcuatus
CCCTTTTTACTAATCTTTACAAGGGGTGCCAATAATTGTGGAGGGCACTGTATATTCCGTATGTTTTTTCATACTTTTGATGTCTTCAGTATTGTTCTACAATGTAGAAAATAGCCAAAATACACAAAAATCTATGAATGAGTAGGCGTGTCCACAATTTTGGCTGATAATTAAAAAAAGAACTAAATCTATTTTAATAGCGTGACAAGACATACACGTTTAAAAATATCTACTGTGTTAATGTGCTTGTAGTATTCCCGATGCCTGTTACAAGAGACCGGTTAGTCTACAGTAGGTCCACATTTATCCTTACAGGGTCAGCTGTACAAACAAGGTGAGAGCATCTTACAGCGCTACAAGCCTATATACTATTTTACAGCCTACCTCTCTCCCACCTCAAGGGAGCCCAGGAGGAACACATATTACGAAAGCCGTATATAGTTCTTCTGATCTAATTCTGTCACAACAGTTTATAGGTAGGTCATAATTCCCTTTATTTTTGAGCTCACTGTGCCTGTTCCACTAAAGTCCACATGCATGTACATTTCTCAGTAGGGTGTAAATAATGTGTGTGGCATTTACTTTGTTTGTTTGATGAATAAAGCACATGAAATGTGATTACCTGAGCAAAATCTGCAGAAATGCTGCACAGTCCATCATTGACAGTAACCTGCATATAAAGCTTTCATTGACCGCCTAATGACTTAATCAAGAAATGTCATCCAACAGCTCAACACTAGTAGTGCTGGAGCCTTTTCTGAAGTGACACCAAATCTGCTCAAAGTCTCTAGACAAGAAATCCAAATCACAAGTGATCAGTGATCGGCTGACCACGTCTAATCCGATCATTTGAGACGCGTGTTAATACCAGGTGTAAACAGGGCTGGAGGTTTACTACACACAACAAACAAAACAAAATAAAGCTAAGAGGTATAGTAGGTGGGAAAGGCTGAGGCCTCAACCCTTCTTTGGTCAGAAATAATGCAATGGAAAATGTAAACAAACCTTAAGCAAGCATCAGAAATTTTATTATCTCTATCCATCATCATCATCATCATCATCATCATTACCACCACCATATTCTTTGGCTCAATTTGCAACTCGCATCTTATAAAATGCTACCCGCAATCCATGTTCACTTCACACAGTTGGGCTAAACCAGGGTCAAATCATGCTCTCAATGTATTCAAACCAGTCTAGGGTAAGCTATGCACATCTTTCAGGCAGTCACAGACTGCTCGTACTTGTAAAAGCAGTAATGGGATCATTCTGGTACTACACAGTAGCAAAAGGTCTAGAGAAAATTGGTGGGTATTTCCAATACCTTTTAAATCATTAAAGATTATTTACACTTAAAAAAAAAATAACAAAAAGCAAAAGAAGACAAACTAGGCAACCGACTTCCGAGTCTGGCTGGCTGTTTGAGGCAAGGAGAGCAAAGAAAGAGCATGTAACTGCACTATATGACCAGAAGTATGGAGATGCCTGACCATTACCCCCATATTCTTCCCCAAACTGTTGCTGTACACAAACCAAGCTCCAAGAAGACATGGTTTGCCAAGGTTGGAGTGGAAGACCCTGAGTCTCCTGCACAGAGCCCTGGTCAACCCCACTGAACACCTTTTGGGATGAACTAGAACACATCCTCTGCACACATCTGTGCACAACCTCTTGTGGTCCTGTAGCTGAAGTCCCCACAGCCACACTCCAAAATCTAGTAGACAACCTTCCCAGAAGAGTGGAGGTTATTATAACAGCAAAGGGGGCACAAATCAATCTGCCTAAAAAATATTTTACTAGTATATATTTATTACATAATTAACTGCAAATGGGTTAGCATTCATAAACTTTATTATCCTAGTTACCTCCTATGAACTGAAATGCATTGGTAGAATTGTGTTCAAAGAAGGATTGCATTGTTGTACTGCAGCTCTGAGTCACTATGACAACATGAGTAGCTCTAAATGACAGTGTAACTCCGCCTTGCGGGTGCACTCTCTCACTCTCTCTCAGGACACGCAGTATATGTCGCACAATGCAAGATGTAAACAACACCCAGCGAAAGGAGGAGGAGGAAGGATGATGTGCACATCACAGACTTGAACAGCAGCCGCAGCTGCCGAGATAAAGAAGCTTAGAGCACACATGAAACGCTAATCTAAACAACGCTTCCCGCACACTCCAACTTCCTGACTCTTCACTGCAGGCTGAGCTGCTGAATCAGTGCCCAGGGGCTGAAACAAACAAGCTCGGAAATACTGGACACAACAAATCGTCACCCAGCATGGCTAACATGCAGACACCTTCTCCAAGTGTTAAGGAAAGGACACTGTAGCTATTGGGTCAGAGTAAACTCTAAACCATGATTTTGCTATTCTTTTCTTCGTCTTTCCTGGTGCGCCAATCCACCTACTAGCATGCACATGCATTAACAACAACAAAAAAATCCTTGCAACACTTGAGTATAGGGGTATTTTTATTGCATAACTTGCAAATACTGAAAATAAGAGATACACAAACAGTAGGCTATTCACAAAAGTTAAATAAAATCCACAAATAAATTAAATCAATGATTACAAACATGCATTTTTGTTCATTGCCATATACATTTGCCCCTCGAGTTCATCTATTTTTGCATATCACACTAAATAGTTTCAGATCCTCATACAAAATGTAATATAAGATGAGGAGAATGCGAGGTGAACTTTTAAAATATCAAATAATTTATTGAATTTAGGAAAAGGGTTACACAACACCGATAATCACTCACAATAAAGTAACCATCCTCCTAAAAATTATGCTGCATTCAACTAAAACCCGTAACTCAGAATAAAATGCCTCTCAACTCGGAGTTCCTGCTCGGGAAGTCAGGACTGTGTCCTCAACCCTGAATTCAGCAAGTGACCTCAAATCAACATGGCTGTTCTTGGCATCAACAGTAAACAAAGTAGCACCTCTTACCTTTAAATGACTTACGCTGTGTATACAACTATCTGCCTTAGATCAATCAACACAGACATATTCGTGTGTTAAATCTACAACACTGAGTATACAGTTCACTGTTTTAGGAGGGTAAACACATCACTCATCACAGTCAGCTGGCTAGCTTGCTGCTAAGAAAAGATGAAGATGGAGGCTTCCATGGTTTTTTCCACTTTATAGCTCGAAGGCACATAGGTTGAAATTGACAAAATTCTGAGTTTCCAGACTTCCCACTTTCATGGTAGATCAAACGCAGCATTAACAGCAGGTTGTGCCACCTTTAGCAGCAACAACTGCAACCAAATGCTTCCAACAACTGGAGATCAATCTTTCACATTGCTGTGGGGTAATTCTGGCCCACTCTTCTTTGCAGAATTGCTTTAATCCAGCCACAGTGGAGATCATGAACTGCTTGTTTAAGGTTCTGCCACAGCATTTCAACAGGGTTCAGGGTTCTCAAAGTCAAGGCTCTGACTAGGCCACTCCAAAACCTTAACTTTGTTTCTTTTGAGCCAATCAGAGATGGACTTGCCCTTGTGCTACAGATCGTTGTCTTGCTGCACAACCCAACTGTGCTTAGGTTTGACATCACAGGCTGATCCACAGATATTTTCCTTCAGGATTTTTGAGTACAGGACAGAATTCATTGCCTCATCAATTATAGCAAGTCATCCAGGCCCTGATTAAGCAAAGCATCCCCACACCATCACACTACCACCACCACCCCATGGTATGATATTCTTATTGTGGAATGCTGCGTTAGCTTTATGGCAGATCTAACGGGACCGGTTTTCCAAAATGTTCCACTTTCCACTCATCAGTCCATGAAACAACTGCCATGCAAATGTATCATAAGTCTGTAGTTATGTCTGAAATCTGAATACTGATGTGTGCAATTTTGGTATTAATTCCTCACTATGTGCATGTAAATCAACTCTGAGTATCATCCAACCTAATTATTTATCTTATTATGCATTTTAACCAAAGGTGCCTGAGGAAGTGGTTATGGAGGGATGGGTGTGTGCAGGACTTTGTTCAGGGAGTCCAACTGTGAACAGACAAGTCATTTAAACACTCGTAAGACTTTTTTTTTTAATGAACAAGAAAAAACCCTATTAGGGACCAAACATGGAGAAAAAAAAAAGGGGCTTTGCACCAAGTTCAGTTGAACTTCAGTTGAACCTTTGAAAAGAGTGTGAGCCATATTCTCTTCTTTCTGGAATAAATAACTTGAAAAAAAAAATACTGAGGGAATTCTGTTACTCAACAGCAGTCACACTGGCTGTGTGTTCGTTTCTATTTGCTACATAATCTTCATTTCTGACCACCGTCATTTCCCAGGGGATCCTGGTACCGATTCACAGTGTCTGGCTTTTGTTTGCATTTGTTGACGGACGTAATGGCAATGCCCTTACTCTTGCAGTGTAATTTAATCGATATGCCACCATGGAAATCTCTTTTCAACATCTAAACTGTTCATTAGAGTGCATGATGGGATATATGTTTGACTTTCAGCTGTGTGAATGAGGCAGCAAGACTTCCCACTCAAAGTTATGTCACGAGGCAAACAGTGTAATATAATGTAAAGAGCTTCCATGCTTTGGAAGTGACTGTATTGTTTTCTCTATAACTTGCACTGCCATTTCCAAACAAACGTCCATCAAATGCCACAGTGTGCTTCACACAGTCCAAGAAGCAATAATGAAAAATCACTGCCAACTTTTTTTTATATGCTCACATTTTAGCAATTTTGATGGTTTGTTGTTGCAGCACTAAGCACAATCCATCTGAATTTGCAAATAGTTTACTTAGTCATTAGTTAATTTTGATTTAAATTACCTATTGCAATTGTAGCAGGGAACAATTAATAGATTAATCAATGAGTACTTGACAGATGATAAAGTAATCGTTTATTACAGCCCTATTGATATTGCCACATTCAAACCAAAGAACAGAAATGTTTCAAAAAATTTTAAAATTAAAAATAGATGCTAGTATGTGCATTACTCTGCACAAGTCTTAGAATCAAGAAAAAAAGCTTATCAAAATCAAAGCATTAACCATTATTTTAAGTAAATAAGTACAAATCAATAACATTTTGCTAAATATATAACTGCATGAGCTTCTGTTTGCTTTGATTAAAGCCACTCATACACAAAACTTTGTAAAAGTAGAATTATTATTTTGTGCATTGATGCAAAACTGTTCAATTGAAATTATTCTAAAAATCTGGGTTTTTTTCCCCATTCTCCATTTAAACTTTGAAATAATTAAAATCTGAAAGCATTTTTAAAGAAACTGGACAGTTCTACTCTTTATTCTACTCATTATGCTTAAATTGAGCAAGATGCTCCCCATTCATACATGTAACTTTTGGGCCATCTGTCAGCTTCAGTTAACAAAAGGTTAACAAGCAGGCTATTTGTTTATACAGGGTCGTGACGTATCCCATCGTGAGCAGATGGTCACAAACCCAGGAAAGTTCAACATGGCAGTTAACTCAAGAACAAGGCATAAACTGGGAAGCGCACGGAAGCTATATTCCTGAAAATAGGGCATAATTATACTACTGTGTGTGACCAATGATACTAAACGTATAAAAACCCCTATAATCACTGCACAAGCCTACAGCAAACAGCAGAACCGATGATTAACTTTAAACCCCTGGATATCTGATAGAATATATAGAACCTACAGATAAATGGCAACTATTTTCCCAAAGGATTCAGAGTTTTAGCAAATGCATTTGGATCAGATTCTCTTAATAAACACCTTGACAAAGAAAACAAGCACTTTTTTTTTTTAAGATTCTTATTTATACATCTGACTATCCCTGTCGATAAGCATAATACATAATCAGGAAGCACAAGCATTATAATATTTTATAACAAGATAAATTATTGCGAGGAGGATAAAACTGTAAATGGAAAAGGGCACAATTACTCTCAGAAGAAACTTCCGCCACCCCCAACCAACAATAGAAAAGAAGGGGAATTCCTGACAACTTTAGTTTGCCATCATCTTACACTTTCATAACACTTCAAAAGCACCTGGAGAAATTTCCCTTTGCATTATGCAACTGAAAACGCATGCATTCTGCTTCTCATTGCCCATTTACCACATAGCACGTAGTCTGTACAGGCAGGCAGCATGTTCCAGCACCTAACACCCACACAACTGGAACGATGTGGCCTTAAGAGGCATAATTTAAAAAACAAAAAAACAAAAAAAACAAAAACAAAGCCATGCCACATGCTAGGTGTAACACGGGACATAAAAATTAAATAGGAGCGCCCTACACACTCAAATGGCTGACCCCCACCCAACCACCCACTCTACAAACGGTGGAGTTAAACTTCTCTGACTGCCTGGCTACAAAAAAAAAAAGAAAAAAAAAAGAATAAAACCATGGATGGGAGTGCATGTGTCCCAGTGCTGTCCCCAGGGGAAGGAGGAGGGCTTGCTCTTCACCCTTTGATATCCACGCCTGTGCTCTTTCAGACGCCTGCATTTCTTAAAGGCTGGAATGAAAGCAGACACAAAGCTTCCTGCTATGATCCACACGCTGTCTGGGGGAGACAGACCCTCTCCACATAAATAGGCCAAACACCTGCTGGACCTTTTCCCTTTTCCCTCTGCATAAAGCTACGCCATTCGTTTGAAACCAGTGGAGCAAAGCATTCATTTGTTGTATCTATTCAAGTTGACTTTTGTACAAGGCCTTGATAGTGATCTACATTCTACTTTGGGAAGCAATACTTAGTCTGGATCCTAAGAGGCAAGCCAAATGTGGACTCTTTTTTTATTAACATAAAAAAAAACAGTTTCCTTAATGACTTGCCAACAGACAAATTTGAAAGCTATTTTTGTTTTTGTGCTCACAAGAAAATACTGCTTTATAGTTGAGTAGGTAACTGGACCTTCTATACTTGTTATACACTTGTTACAAATCAGTCTAGTCACCTTGACTTAATACAATAAGGCATTTTAACTGATCTGGAAGACTAAAAAGCTTTAAAGACCAGGAAATAACACATCAAAAAAGGTGTGCTCAACAATATACATTAAATTCTCTTTTGTATCTGGCAGATAAGTATGATTTTCCCATTAAGACTATAACCCATAACAGAAATTGGTGACTTTTGCATGATTTTAACTAGAAACAGCCATCCAAGAGGAACAAAAAAAAAAAAAAAAAAAAAACACATTATTTTGGGTTGAGAGGTACTGTCAGTCTTCTGTTTATGAAATGTTCACACATTTTCCCATTAAGACTCAGCAGACACAAGAAACAGAATGTGAATTTGGGACTCTGTGTCCGTCTGTTTATGCTGGTCTCAAGCTGCTGTGTGCGCTCAGCAGGCCGTGATGATCCTGAACAATCCTGTCCAGGCGCAGCATCCCCCTCTGAATAAAACTACAACACTGTGGACACAACTTCCATAAGCTGTGAGTTCCACTGGGATCTCCTATTCTTATTCAACTCATATGGAGTTTCAGGGTCTGGCTGGAGCAGATGGAGATGCTTGGAGATCTTTGTTCCAAATGGTCAAAGTGGCAGAAAAACAGAATAAACAGTAGTCTGCTAATTTCCAGAGAATTGTTAAAGTGCAAACTTTATATTTTTCTATTTACAACAAGGATTTGCTCAGTATTTCTGTTTAATAATAATAATAATAATAATTCCGGGAGAACTATGGTGCGCTTAAGTGAAACTTGTAAATTTACGTTTTTCAAACAGGTTTGCCATTCACTTGGTTGAAAAATCATGAAAACATTGTTGCTTGGCAACTGGATAATATGGATGTTGAGCATATGCCAGTTAATGACAAACAATGTAGATAGCTAGTACAACTTTAATATGAACAATGTAAAGAATGAAACTGGAAATGAAACAAAAATGTCAGGAATATCAACATTTTCCTCAGATATGTTGGTAAATTACTAAGAAAAGACTCCATACAACTGCAATTACACTATAATTACACTTAGTATGGAGCACAAACTCAACTGCTCCGTCTGGCAGCATACTGAGAAACATCAACATTGTGTTGTAAATTGGACTAATTCTGAGCTGTTTGAAAATCGATTGTGTTGACGTGTCATACATGTCGACACGTGCTGCTCGTTCTGATTCCCACCACCTGCTGCACCACCCACATCGGCTGAGAATCTTTTCAGAACCAGGAACATGGAGTTCTGTGGAAACGCTGACGAAACCATCCCAAATAAAGTCCAACACAATGTTGTCATCAACTCTCCTGCTAACACAACATGCAGTCAACTTTCAGGTAAACAATGAGAGAAAATAAAGACACTAGCCAAACTGGAATAATATCTTTTATGTGCAGTGCCTGGACAGAAAGCCACACAGTCGAAGTTATGTTTGTTGAGGGCACGAACGTGATGTGCTACATGATCATATATGCATTCATGTCCTCAAGTCTGTATTAATACGCCTAACTAGAAAACTCGCTCACCATACATTATTCCATTACGTTATTATTTTACATTAGCTACTAATCTGACAGAAATCAAGCCCTGGACACTAATCTCACTTGTGTTTACTTGTGACAATGCTAGTCTACTGCCAGTTAGCCAGCAGGCTAAGGATATGCAAAGTTAGATAATGGTAGAGCAGGAGAGCACAGGAGTGTGATCATCTGAATGTCATTCATCCTGGCATTTTACATTTCTGGCAATACACAGGCACAATTCCTGGCATTATAATCAGAGATGTTCCTAGGCATTTTAGCAGCTTCTTTGGCATTGAAAACAAGAAGAAAATCAATAAAACAATTTATTCATCCATATTTGTACCATAGCACTGTTGAATTCTTGAATCTGATTGGTCAGAAGGTGCTGATTAATTTTCTATAATAGAAGCACTGACAGTAGTGCTATCCACAAAGCATAGGCTTATGTTACTGCGTTCATTCTAATATATTATTGTTTCTATAGTAACAACTATTTATAGGGGCTTGTATGACAGACATTCCATATACTCTAAGGCCAATAATTATATTATCTGAATGTTTTATATCTGAAATTTATACATTTCTATAAAAGTTGTCTTGTGACAATGTCAACTGTTAAAAGCGCTATGCAAATAAAATTGAGTTAATTTGAATAATTCTGAAGGAGACGTTTTATCTAATGAGTCTCCCGTGTCAGAGCTTTGTAAGGTACATCAGTTTTCCTACGTCCGAGAGTCTTCAGGACAGAAGACTTTGTGGTTTCTCTGTAATATAACAAGTTGCATTTTTTCATCTTATTAACTTACGAGAGAGAGAGGGAGAGAGAGGGGGAGAGAGAAAAGAGAGGCTGGTGAGGATAGGACTGTTAGCTGCCAATGGTTAAAAAACATAATGTGTGGTTCATTAATAAATAAAAATACTAAACATTAACCAACTGCTGTGGTATAAGAGGAATAAACCTTCATGCTGTTAGCCCTTTTCCACAGATGTAGTGCCGGTGCCTAATCTAGAACCAATTCCACGCATTTCGACTGAAAAATTGCTGGTCCCAAAGTTGGATCCACTGACGTCAGTGGGGCTACTGCAAGAAATTCGTCACCGTTTTGATAAACCATGAGCAAAATCAGAAACTGCTATGCACAATCTTCAAATGCAAGATGTAATGAGTATAAAAGTAAATTTATAAAAAGCAAGCAAAGCAGTTGTGTTCTGTCTGCCATGATTATTTCGCACAAATGTTACCCCGTTAACGTTTCAACAGAAATAACCACAACTTCTGCTAAGTAAATTTTGGTTCTCGCCAAAAAATCTGTCGAAATGCGGGCTGTTTCTCAAAATGCACCAAGGATGCTCTGCACTGGCACCGCCCTGGTGGAAAAAAGCTATATGGATTGAAAAGTAACTCTGCTTTAAGTTCACCATGCATTGCTGATTATTTTCCTGTAACTGCATGCACCCAGGTGTTTTATTTCTTACTTATTATTCCTGGTTGTTTTACATGGTATGTTCAGTGCTTAAGCAAACCCGTGCATTTTAAAAAAAAAAATCAAACAATCTGAAAATAAAAGAAAGGAAAGAGAAGCAGAATGGTGCTGCACGTTTCCGTTCTGAGAGTGATGTAGTGTGCACTGCCCCTCAGCACTGAGGAGGAAGATGGGAGCTGCTTCGTAACAGTACACACCCCCAACACGCACGAGCTCCGAGCAAAGGCACGCTGTTATTGGAGCCTTTTCGCTGTTCAAAATAACTGCGTTTCCTCCTGCATTACTCTAATAGTTCATCTTAAACGCTCTATAAGACGGTACAGCCTCACTTCCTACATCCCTGCTAATATAATTAGCAATTTCATATCACTCCGAATTGATATTGTTACTACGCAGTATGTGCTACGGGGGAAAAAAAAAAAAAAACATGTCCACCTCCCATTTTCCTGCGCATCATCAGCCCGAGCTAACAGGCTAACGTTAGCATAAACAGGCAACCCCGGGTTTGTTTGTTTTTTTAAAAACAGAGCTTGTTTAGCAAATCAAACAAATCTTGTTAGGCAGTGGAAGCGTGTCTAAATAAATGTCGGATGAGTAAATGAGTCCAACCGAACAGTTGTGTTTGTACTTACGAGCAACCTGCTAACTGAGAACCCAGTAGAAAAAGAATGGCAGCTGTGTAGCTACTTAGCATCATCGCGCTATTTGCAGGGCCCGGATGAGCCTTTAATAACTAGCTAGTTACTTTGCTAATAACTACATGTTTTGCTCAGAGAAGGGGCTCCAGAAATCATCTGGAGAAATCTTCAGTTCAATACTGAAATGAAAATAAATAAATAAATAGCTAGCTAGCTTTCAAGTCAGATGAGAAGCGATTCAGAAGCTGTCAGGGACAAATGCAAAATAATCATTCACAGTGCGGTGTGGTTCTTACTCGAGAAAAAAAATCGTTTAATATCATATCATATCATAAATACTGGCTGGATAAGTCCCCCCCTTTCTTTCTTTCTTTCTTTTCCTGGCGTCTGTATTTTAAACGCAAAGCTCAGTCACTTTGAGTTCGTTAAACTGAGCCCACCGTAGTAAGCTAACTACTTAAATACTTGTACAGGAAAAAAAAACAAAAAAACAATGTAGGAGCTAGAAAAAAATATCCAAGTCTTCAAAGACTGGGATTGAAACTGGATTTTGTATCCAGCTTAAATTTTTTTTAAGCGCTGTTAGTTTGACTACACACCACCACAGGCTGTGACAGTGTGTTATCCCGCTTGGTGTTTTTCTGCCCTCTTGCTAGCTGAGTTACTTATCCTTTCTCATGTAGCTTACATTTAGAGTTGTATATAAAGTCTGTTACGCACTTTAAAGCCATTGCACACTGAATATTCAGCACCTGGTTTGTATTAAACTTAACAAAACCGTGGTTAAATAGCAAGCAACAACGTTGGGCATTCAGCTAGCAAATAACTATCGCGATATCTCAAAATCTATTCTGTCAAAACATTAAGGAGGATGTGCAGGACTCCACGGGCCAATTCCCCTCGGTGGACATTAATAGCTACACAAACCGCCATTAAATGCACCTGCACAAGAAGTGCATTTGCGAACAGGCAAAATGAACCATAGATTTATTTTGTTTATTATTTGATACGTTGTCAATCTCTGACTAAGTTAGCCAGCCATCAGGCGATTAGCGAGCTAGCTAGCTAGGTCAGTTAGAGAGGAAAACAGCACACGGATGGGAGGCATGTGCCACTGCTGCGCAGCAAAATAACTGTTCAGGTGGCTGAGAGAGCAGCAGTGAAAGGCTAACTCACAAAATCTCGCTCCTCCAAGGAAAGCCGAATAGCGAACGACTAGTCCAGCCGATGGAAGGTGTCGCTTACCTCTGCGCTGCTGGAGCCACTCGACTCGCCCAAAACATCCCGAAATTTCTGCAGGTTGGTGCCGATCGCGGTATACACTTGCAGCGCTGCGTCGAACCCGGGCCCGAGCCCGCTCGCGGTCGGATGATTCCCCGCGCCATTTCGGAGGGAGGCCGTGACCCGGATCCGGCCCGCTTTTCTCCCAGTGCCCGAGTTGCTGCTCCCTCCGGGCCGAGCAGGGAACCGCCACCGACAGCTGTGCGCCATTTTAACACTCTGCCTGCCTGCCCTCGGATCAGGGAGCTCGGTGTGGGCGTAGCCCCAAACCAGCGATTTCAACCAACTGCCACTTTCGTCAAGCGGCGAGACTTCAGTATGCAGGTTCCGGGGTGGCGGTAAACATGGACCCCGACTTCAGACGAGAAAAACGCTCAGTGATGTCTTACGCAGGTTCTGTAGTGATAAATAACAACAGACTTAAAAAAAAAAAAGGCCACACAAACATCCAATAAAGCAAGAATGTATATTAACATAAACTATATTCATAAAAATAAGGGCAAGTTTTCAACAGCAAGGCCACTGTTTAATACCTCCTTTAAAAAAAAAGTTGGATAGTATTTGAGAAACAAAATATGAAAAAATCCATTTTCCATGTATGTAAATAAATAAATAAATCCCACTTTAACACAGGCGCATTGGAGTCTTCAGAAGTGATTACACTGTCACATTGTCATGGCAACAGAGCGCACTGATAAAGTAAGCAGAGTGAAATGTTTTGGAAATGGTTAGTAAACATTCAAAACCCAATTACTAAATAATAGCATGTTTTCCTTGCATGTTAATAATACACTAATAACGACTGGTTCGTGTTACAATGCATAGACCATTTCACTGAAAATATTTAATTATATTAGCAATGCATAACATTAAGAGCAACATGTGAGGAAAAAAAGGGGAAAAGCCACTGTGTGAAATAATGCTTTATCACTAGGAAATCATGTCACATATTATGAGCCTCATCAGAGACATATCAGAATATTCCTGTCAAAAGACAACTGCCTTCATAGCCATATTTACTTTTGTGTTAAACATAACCACAATGCAGCAAAACTGTAATTAAATAAACAACCATTATTGTTTAAAAAAAAAACCAGGACTAAATAACATTATTATACAGGCCATTATCTTTTTGTGGTTTATTTTTTTAACACAAAGACAAATTTATGATCAAATAATTTGTGAGACTCTGCAAACAGATGACCATAAGGAATTTTAAGCACACTTTCTATGTTGGCATAAAAAAAAACCCAATAACAACAACAATAATAATAAAAATAAATCACAGACAGCATTCAGATTTACTCCAAACCAGTTTTCTCAAGGGCACCATCTATTAAAAGAAAAGTGAACAGTACTTGGTGTCAGCTTTAAAGTTCTCTTTAGAGGACAAGGTCAAACCACTGGGGACATCTACAGTTTCTCAGTTTCACACTGAGGTCATTCTGTGTTCGGTATATGATGAATCACAGTACCTGAAAACGCACAATCTGACTCATGGTTACAAGAAGTAACACTACTAACATAATGAATTCCGGTAGTATGCAGAGATGACAATTTACAAAGAGCAAATCACTGTCATTAAAATGTAACACAAAATTATGATGATGATGTACCATCAAGTTAAAAAAAAAAAAAAACACTCCTTAATTTGTAACGAGCAAAAAAACAATAAAATGTGCAATGAAAATGCAGCAGGGGGAAAAAGATGCAATTACTTGATTGTAATTTCATTCTGACCTGCAAAAAAAAAAAAAAAGCTAAACTTTAAAATTTAAAGTGTATCGATACTTAAGATATATGTGGTATAATTAGGATTACACAAACATTAAAACAAAACACTGTGAAAATTGATCATTGCAGTAATTCAACAAAACAGCCATTTTATGCAAATTCTATACTTCTGTTGAAAATAGGATAACATGGCAATACTGTTTCAATTGATCACACAATTATCATAACCAAAATGTGTCAATTTATTAAACTTGTTTTCCTTAAAGATAGAGAACAAACCTATGTAACTATTTGGGTTTTTTTTAATTTTCAGTGATCTTTATATTGTCTGTACACACAAATTATAATAAATTTCTGCAAGAAATAAAATCTTTACAAGGCAGAAAGCAAGATAGCAAGTATTACGAACCTTTTATTGCAGCAATATAAAAGCTTGCTGCGCAGTTAGACCTTAATATCACTACTAATAATGGTTTTGAGCAGATGTAAATTAGACCAACTTTAGACAGATGTATGTTATTTGAATAAATCTGACATTAACAGAGAATATTACACCATGTCAGTAGATATGTGTGTGTTGCTCCTGTAATGAATGTGTCCTGTGTGTTATGTGGCTTAGATGTGTATGGATAGGAGATTTGTGTGTGCGCGCGCGTGTGCGTGTGTGTGTTAGCCACTGGGTCCCATCGGTACGCCCCCCTGCTTATGTTCAGCTAGCCACTGCATGATCTGCTGCTTGAGCTCCTCATTGGGTCTGATCTGGTCCATGGTGAGTGGACTGCGGTTGAAAGGGTCTGTCTGATCACTACAGGAAAAAAAATAAGATCAAGAAAGAAATCAGACTAAGAAGCTAACATGTGAACGTATATGATCGTGTGGGTTCATATGTTGTAAACAGAATGTTGTGTCACACACCTAAGCAAGTGCCGTGCTATTGTTGAGCGATCGACTGTGACACTGGAAGAAGGAAGAAGCACAGGATCAAGCATCAAGGTTGACATGATGGGATCTAAAAACTCATCTGGAGCATCTGAGTAGGTCTCCTCTTCCTGTTGATGTCGATCTGCCAGAGACTTTATAATACAAAGACATTAAACATTAAGGAAAACAACAACAACAATATTAATAATACATAAACCAATAAATAATGTTTCAAACCTTTATTTTATCTGCTAGGAAGCTGAAAGCCACTATAATGTCCCCAGGTTTGTTGATCTTCTTTAGGACTCGAACAGTTTGACAGAAAAGGGTGGGGGAATATGACCTCCCATCCTTTGGGACTGTGGCACAGAAGTTTTCTTCATCTCTGTGCCAAAGAAACCTTTAGTTTAGATGAAGCCCGTGATGATGTTGCTGGAAATGTGCACGTTAAATACGCGTAAAAGAGCCTACCCCAGGTTTAGGTAAATAGTACAGATGTCCGAAACTAGCTGCTGAGGCTTGAAGTCAAATTCGCTGAAGTCCTTCACTTTCAGAGCACCCATCTTGGGTCCCACCAAGTGTTGCAAAAAATAATTGAGCATGGAGATGATTCTTTCAGCAAGGAAAGGATGAACAAAGATGCCTTTGATTTCTGAGTAAGAGAAAAAATAAAGAAGAAATTCAGGTATATGAAATCATAACATCACAGAGTCTTTAAAGACACAAAACACCACCATATCTCTTACCAGATGTTAGAAATGCCAGTGTGCCAATTGTCTCATTTGACATGATATTGTGGAAGCGAGCCAGCTGTCCGAACATCTGCAGACTTGACTCCTTCTCTCGGCGGGCATCAGGGGTCAGACCCTCCCACTCACCACGGTCCCGCTCTATCTGGAGGAGCTTGATCTTACTTAGGTACTAAAGCGAAAAACACCACAGAGATCAGGGTTCAAATAAATCTTCAATTTATTTATCACACAATCATTTCACATCATTATATTAATATCAATATCTGACATCTGAGCAGCAATACATATGTACAGTACATATATAAATAATATATATTACAAGCACATACCTGTATGGCCTCATCTAGTAAGAAAATGGCATCATTCATAAGCAGATTTAGAAACCTCAAGAAGAGTGGCGGATTCATGGCCTCTAGATTTTCAGATGCAAAATCTGCCAAATGCTAAAACAACACAAAGGATGATTTTCATTTTTTAACATGGGATTTTTTGGCGTACAGTTAATCATGAAATAAAAGTACTGAATTTTGCTACCCGAGTGGCATACACAAAAATGAATCGATTATTTGGATGTTTCACCTTAATGCTCTCTCTATAGCTCTCCTCTCCCCACATGTACTTCAGAATGGGGTACATGGGCCGTCTGTAATTAAACTTCTGTTCAAACTGGTGAGGATCGCCTGAAAATATACAGAGACAGAACACATTACAAGTAACAGTGAACAGGAACAACATGTAAACCAATACAATTGCGCAGAAACAGGTGATTTTAGGGGTAGTTCAACAATTTCACAAGAGTACAGACCGTACGCTAGGGGGGAGGGGGTTAATGCTCACTGTACGCTTTTAAAATCTATTAAAAATGTTGATTGTGTCATCAAAAGTTGAGGCCACTGTGTTCAAAACGCGCACGTGAGATTTTCCGCCTAGCTCTATATAGTCTATAACGGCCTCTGGGAATAGCTGTGTGTGCTAACAACAGTCACAAACAATGGCACAACGGGTGATGACCGTTTTGAAAAGCTCTTCAATTTCGCTAAAAGCAGAACAACTGCGATACACAAAACGCCGGTAAACCTATACAACAACTTCCTGAATGTCTGAAACTCACCAGTAAATTCAATGTCTACAAACACAGTGATGAGAGCCTCAGCTAGACGAGGTGCATGGCAGTAGGAGCAGAATGCCCTCTGTCGCTGGAACATAATGCTCTGGGGAGCGCCAGGTGACACGGTATCCATATGTGGCATCACAGCCTCCAAAACCTCTGCCAGCTTTGCCCGCAAATGCGGATTTTTCATTCTGTCAATAGTAACATTTGAAGAGTTTACATGTTATAACAGGCATATAACACGAGCGCGCACAGAGAATGTAAAGGAAAATGGTTTCTGCACCTCTCTACATTTCCCATGTACACTGTGATGAAGTTGAGGACTTGCTCCAAGTTTTCTGTGGATGACTCCAGCACCTCGTCCGCAAAGCGCCGAAGGAATATGAAGAAATCGCCCATGTTGTCTGCAAAAAACTCTGCAAAACCACATGTGCCCAATATACTTTGGTGAATGCTGAAATACAACAAATCATATAAAATAAAAAAAAATCTAATGACCTCTAACATATTTAAGAACACATAGAGGACTTATTAGTAAGGGGCTGTATCACCTGGCACATAGCAGAGCAGGCTGTTCTGTAGTGGAGGCAGAGGGAAAGACAGGGGAATGTGCTCAGGGCCCTGGTTTCCCAGACTGAGTTGTACGAGCAGAGAGGCACAGGAGGCCTGCAGATTGAGGCAGTTCTGGAGCATGGCAGGCTGAGTGGCAGCAGCCTTAGTGGACAGGTAAACGGTCATGAGGCGCTCAAATTGTTCCCTTAGCTGCTCTGCCATTGGACCTCCGCTGAGCTGTGCCTCCCGCCATGTGCCCTGCAGCCGATGTAGCGACTGGTTCATTTTCACCATCTGATCATGCAGTCTGTACAGAGAAAATTACGTAAGTGTTTCTTTTGGATCACTAAAGAAGGCTATGAAAACAAAACAAAAAACCCAAAAAATGTTTACGCTGCTTTCTGAAGCAAATAGCATTACAGTAACTGACTATGGGCTGCACGCGTGTAGGGAGAAGTTAATGCTGCCATTGTACACATCAGTATTCAGGCTTAAGCTTTTTGCACATCCGAGGAGACAGTATCTTAATCAGAGCTGTTGCAGACTGATTTTTTTATGGATCGTTATGAATTAAATTAAAGTGCACTATAAGTGTAAATGCTTAGCCAGCTAATTACACTGACAAATACCAAGGGTGTAAGCCATATTATACAACAGTTAGTTCCGGTCCACAGATTTGATTGGTCGAGCGGCATTCCAAGATTGCTTATACAGGGTGGGCCAAAAGTAGGCATACAGTATTTATTCATTATTTCTGTCAAATTTTGCTTTAACAGTACAGAGCTACCTTGACAACACTGTCCCACAGTGCTGGATCAGGCAACGTGGCAGAATTGACTGGCCACCACGTTTACCCGACCTGACACCTATGGACTTCTTTTTTTCTGGGGTGTAGTAAAGGAGAAGGTTTTTGAGAGGAGGCCCCACACAGTGGACAAATTGAAGGAGTTCATCTCACAAGCATTTTTTGGACATTGATGCTAACCGGAATTTGTGTGTTGGGGACAGGTTCCAGGAATGTTCCAACGTTGATGGAGGACATTTCGAGCACCTAAGAGACTAAACGTGACCCAATCAGTACTGTATATCTACTCAATACCAAAAAAGACATAATAAATAAATACTGTACACCTACTTTTGGCCCACCCTGTATTTACTATAACCGCACTGGGATGTTTCACTATGTCTATCACTCCGCCTGTCTGTGTTAGCCATGTAAATTTCCACTTCCTAGTTCGAAACAGTTACTACAGTACAGTACAGTAGTGGCATCATCAGCAGACACGGCAAATGATATTTTTCATGATTTTTTTTACTTTTGACTTAAAATATGAAAGCTCATCAGCTTTAACAGGAACGTACAAATCAATGTGAGCTAACTAGCCAGCTAGCCGACATGCTATAAAATGAGTGTAGCCTCTTTGGGATCCATTTCCTCAAGTGGAGCAAAAATAAACAGAACAAATGGCCATATGGTGTCCAAAAGAGAACTTACTCAATATTAATTTCTTGTTTATAGAACTGTTGTATAAAAGCAATATTACTCTTACTTGTGCGTTACTACTTAATTGTTAAATGAAACCAGTAATTAATGTGATAATTACAACTACGACTATTCATGCAGCAATATTCTTCTTAGATGTTTATTCCACCTTCTCATTTATAGTCTATCATCATATTATTTTTTTCATTTTTTAAATAGTGTCTTGCATTTATGTTACACCATGTTACATCTGACAGCAACTGAATTGCATCATTTGAATGGGCCACCCAGAAAATCAGCTTAAGCATGTGAGTAACCTGACTCTGAACACGTGGAACTTTCCTCGCACAAATACTGAGGTTAACTCTGAATTCATCCCTATGGTTGTAAATATCTTTTTCTGTAGGTGAGAGTGTAGGTAACAGAGCAGAAATGACCTGTGGAAGCCAAGGTGCAGGGTGAGCTGAGTGAGGATCAGGTTCTCTGTGAGGAGGCTGTATGATTGGGAAAAGTCAACTGTTTGCTGAGGCGGAACAGGAATCAGGCATGTCTCTTTGTCAAGCCCTGGAGAGGGAAGTGTGCAGTTTGTTTAGACATTTAAAATTTGATAAGCAAATGAATAGGTGATGTTCAAAAAGGAAGGCAGGTATTCTACCTCTGGCATGCACATTCCTATTGCGTCTCTCTTCCTCACTCAAGTCTCTAAGAGCACAGTACGTAGGGTTAAAAGTTAGGAGTTTCGGAGAGTGAGGCCGACAGAAGGGCTGGCAAAGTTTAAGGAGTGCAGCACCTAGATTTAGGAAGAATGCATCCGAAGCATACATCTGGAAGAATATCTCGGGCATCTGGTTAGCCCAGATTTTGGCACGACCCATGTTGGCGTGTAGGCAGTTGCCCAGCCACGAGAGCAGAAGGTGACGAGTCTCTGTTGACTGCTGCAGCAGATTCTTCAGGATCTGATGCAATTTGTCATGAAACTGGCCCATAAACTAATACAAGAGAAATAGACAAAACAAATGTATAAAATGGTCCTGATTTCTATACTCAAACACACAAATGAGCTCAGAGACAAGCAACAGTGTATCACCTGATGGATATTAGATTCCTGAATCTTCATTTCCTGTGGGCTGGAACGGGAGGGGTTGAGGAAAAAGCCATGGCTTTCCACCACCCCTGGGGTTTTCAGCAGACAAGATATATTTAACAAAGTGCCCAGAAGAGTCATTTGATACTGAAGTCCATTATTAGGATCTTTGGGTTGAATGTGTTCCACCAAAACCTACAGAGAGGACTAATTAGACTATTTTTCACAACGTTATTAAGCTGTGCCAGCTATTTCAAGGCCTTGGGGTTTTTTTTTTCTATTATTACAGAATTACATTAAGTGAAACAAAGCTCAAACCTTTGCAATGTCTTTTTGCCGACTAAAGTATACTAGAATTTCCAAGTAGGAATAAAGCAGCAGATGGCAGAGGTCTAAGTCTTTCACACGACCCTGGAAAATATCAAATACTGGCACCATAACCTCCCCAAAAGTGCAAACTTCCTGGTCAGCCAAAAGGCCAGTGATAACTTCTTCTAAAAATTCCACCACCTCCTCGATTTCTGCAAACATCGAAACACAAACAAAAACAGGAACACCAAGAAAAGCAGGTTTTTTTTTTTGTTGCAGAAAAGAAAATACATATATAATTCCCTGTCTCAGAAGTGATTATGTAATAGCGATGACGTACGGGCTCTGTTAACCGCCTCCAGCAGCAGGTCCAGTAGCTGTTCATACACATTCTGGCTGATGTAGATCTCTGGAGTAAGCAGTACTGTGCGAGCATTGGACACTGTCAGGTTCTTACAGCGTACAGCGTATGACAGCAGCTTCTCTGGCACTTTAGTGACCTGTTGCATTTTTTGTAAACAAATTTGATTTTTTTTCTTTTTAACAAAACAATTGCACTGGGAAGTAGACCTTTGAAATGACAGATTATATCAATGCAAGCTCTAGTTTCAGGGATATTCAACTAAAATTTAAAAAGATCCTGTTCCATAAAATTTGTTGTTTACAAAGGTCTGGATATGTACTACAGCAAATTAACATTGCTGGAGTTGCTAAACACATATTTAAACACAAATATTTCAATATGAACATACTGAAAGTGTTTCAGGGTGGCGTTTTTCCTTTAATGCTTAACCATTAGTGATAAGTTTATGGCTATAAATAAGACTCATCAATCTGAAGTAGATTTATTTGTGGAGCTTCATATTAACCTTTTCGACTATATCATGAGACACTGTTCTGAATTTGACGCAGGTCAATTAACAACCTCTCTATCCATTCATCTTTTTGTTTAAGCAAGCCATGTTATCAGTTTGCTTATCAGACCAGAGAGGGTAAATAAAATAAAAACATATTGAAATCTGTGAAAATCTCCCTTTCTGGCCTAACGTCTCTAGCCCTGTAGCTATTCTCTGGTCCGATGATCTTCAGCTAAATGATTTACATAAATGCATGTGATTAGATAAGGTGCAACAGAGGATCTGCTACAGTTTTTCATGGCCTAAAGTTTCTGGACATCTGACCATAACACCATGTGAGACAATATGCACTTTTTGAACATCCCATTCCAGATTTAGTCCTCCTTTTTTCTATTATAGTAAAACACTCTCAGTAGAACACACTTCTGGGAAGGCTTTCCACTAGATTTTGGAGTGTGGCTGTGGGAACTTCAGCTAAAGAGCACAAGAGGTTGTGGATTGATGTTGGGCGAGGAGGCCTGGTGCGAATTTGGAGTTCTAGTTCATCCCAAAAAGTGTTCAGTGAGGTTGAGATCAGCGCTCTGTGCAGGACACTCAGGGTCTTCCACTCCAACCTTGGCAAACCATGGAGCTTACTTTGTGCACAGGGGCATTGTCATGCTGGAACAGGTTTGAGTCTTTTAGTTCCAGTGAAGGGAAACTGTAATGCTACAGCATACAAGGACACCCTGTACAATTGTATGCTTCCAACTTTGAGAAAGACCAACATATGGGTGTCATAGTCAGGTGTCCACATACTTTTGGTCTTAGTGTATGCTTATCTGCTCTGCTACAGTATCTTTTCATATACTTGCTTCAGTCCGCTGAAATACTTTGCTGTATCCACATCTGGACTGTGGTCCACCAGGCCCCCTGCTCTAGTAGTTTAGGTACTAGCTTTCTGTATAGGGTTATCTCTGTCAAATAAAAGGCTCACAATGCCTATGGTAAATAATGTAAGAACACAGCCACATCAAGCATGCCTTTTGTGTAGTTTCAGAATGGGGTGGGAGAAATAAAAGAAGAGCAGACAGTTTGTCAAAAAAAAAAATTGGTGGGAAAGCTCATGGCATCATAGATCACTACTTGAACATTTGATCAGAGGACAGTAACAAACATGGACTTTGACAACATATGCTGAAGTGCTGATTTTTGCAGTGTAGGATCACTGTAGGATAACATGGGACCTCATAACGGCTTGAGACATTTTAAAGTAGACTTTTATGTACATTTTCACTTGTGACTGATCAGAATTGATATCTGATAGCTCAACGTAACCCACCTCTTCTTTAGCTCTCTGGTAGCAGGCATAAAGGTATGGTATGGCTAGTTTCTCCCCAGCATCACGATCAGCTGACAGGTTCACGACGCTGCAAGAAGTCATGTAGATCAGGTGGTTACCCGGCTCCAGTAAAAGAAGTCTGCTGAAAATGGCCTGAGAGGTCATGTGGACACATTAGCCTCTTGTCCAAAAACACGAGCAAGAAAGTCAATTTTTGGAAATGCTCAGTTTTCTTTCAACACTGATCATGTTGTGTTTGTCACCTGCTCTATCGTGTCCATGTCGAGCCAGTCTTGGCCATCAAGGTCAGCTGCCATCTCTTCAAGGTAGACACAGCGCAGAGGGATGCCATTACCACTTCTAAGACTAGGGTCACCTGAAGGCGATAAAAATGAGAAGTGAATAACAAACAGCTGGTTTGTAGTGGTGAGGAACAAGCCTGTGCAGTAATTGAAATTGACCTGACTAAAGACTGAGACTGGTATTCAAAGTTGGGGAAAAAAAGGTAAGTCCGAATATAAGGAAAGTCCATGATAAGAGTAAGATGATTAACAGAAAGTGGTGGTGTCATATCCCTTACTTCTGGAAAGCAGCATTACTCAGAAACATTTTGATTGACCTCATCAAAGTAGTTAAAAGAAATTAAGTCATTTTGCTTACAGTATATGACTCATTTCTCAGGAGTCAGCAAATGCCTTACAACAAAAGGCAACATGTGAAAGTGATATCATTAACTGAGATGGACGAGCCATTATAGCACTCACTGTTGTCCAAAGTGATAAGGAAGATTCTCTGGATCATGTGATTGATATTGAGCTGCTCACAGAGTTCCTGTCGTGAGCGGAAAGAGCGGCTGATCTCAGCCACTGAGTCATCATTGTCCCCGATACTGTCTGACACCGAGTTGTCGGACTCGGACTGGCTCTCCCCAGACTCTTCCGCTGTAAGCCATCAACACATAACATTACACAAATCATAAGGGGAACAATTATGCGTTTATACTCTGATATAGAGATACAGCTCTGGAAAAAAATTAAGAGACCACTGCAAAATCATCAGTTTCTCTGGTTTTACTATTTATAGGTATGTGTTTGAGGAACATGAACGTTTTTGTTTTATTCCATAAACTACTGACAACATTTCCCCCAAATTCCACATTAAAATATTGTCACTTAGAGCATTTAATTGCAGAAAATGACAACTGGTCAAAATA
>JAOTRR010000056.1:15250282-15262224 GCA_028570945.1 Gogo arcuatus
TCTATTTTCAAGGCATATTGCTTTGAGTTTTCTGTCCTGACGCTTTGACATCTTCTGTGGTCTACTCATATGTTTTCCTTTTACAACCTTCTCATTTTGTTTGTACTTGCTCCAAATTTTAGACACAGCCGATTGGGAACGACCAACATCTTTTGCCACACTCCGTGTTGAATTACCTTCCTGAAACAATGGAAAGGATTATAAAACTCTTTCAACTGACAGCTGTCTTGTTGGGGCCATGTTTCCTTTCAATCAGTCAGGTGTAAGTAACAGCTCGTTACTAGCACTCTCTTTTAACTGCAGGCTAATTTGCATATTTAGACTTGTGCATTTATTTGTTTTAGAAATGCAAATTACAAGGTGATTCCATATTTTTTTCCTCTACTTGATCAGGAAAATAAATGCCATTAATTACAACAATTTAATTTGTTTGAGGTATATTTTACAAAGCCAGAATGTCCGGCTGTTCAACAAAAATAGTTTTGTGTCATATCTGTGATTTTTTTTTTTGCTGCAAAGTAAAAAATCTGAATGAACATCCTCCAAGACTAGTGATTCCATATATTTTTTTATTTTTATTTTTTTGCCAGGGGTTGTAGAAGTAGGGTTTCTAAAAATTGCTTTAGCCAGTTTATCTTAGATGTATTATTTAAAAGTACAGAAATCCAAAAAGTTAAGTCCACCATTTTCTTAAGAATTCATGACAAGGCAAAGAAAAAGCCTTTTTTCCCCCCCCATCCATATATTTATTTTCTTGAACTATTAGAAATGCTTCCCTTAATAAATCAAAGGTAGCCTAATATACTAAAAATAAACCATATGGGAAGTGTGTTTTATGCCATAGGCTACATTCAAAACTTGAAGTGAACCTGAGAAACCACAGAAGAGCAGAGCCATGGTCTCCTGAGCACTGAACAGTTACTTAGACCTGTGCATGAATTTCCTCTTCCTCCTACAAAGTAGGCCGATTTCCTCTTCTCGCGCGCACAGTTTCTTCCGGTTTTCTCTGTCCTCAGTGAAGATGCTCTTCTTGGCCACTTAAGAAATTGCATCTCTGTACCGTCGTGAGATGAAACTGAGAGTGAAACTGCGGGGCTTTGAGTCGTGGTTTTCCTACTCGATAAGCGACATCTATAGCATCAGGAAGCTTCTCCCTTTCAGATGGTAAAATATCTGATGGTTATTACTGATCACCTCAGCGCTTCTCCTTTTCAGCTTCTGAAACACCACAGAGCCTTAAGTTCCACCGGCGACCATAACGCTCCAAGTCATCAACGCGTTTCATACAGTTTCTTCACTTCACTCCACTTGTTTTTCATTTCGATACGGACGGCTTCCACCATTTTCTCAACCGCATCACTTCTGGAGGTGATTAGTTTGGTGGCGAACGGCATCCTCAGGCTTTAGAGCCTGGACATGAGAAATTGCAGGCACTCCAACCTGTTGCTAGCGTTATTGTTTACCTCCATCACTCAAGATCAACTCAATCTTTTTTTGAACAGCCTTAGGCATGTTTCAGGTTTTCAAATTCAGTTCCAGGCCTTAGTGAATTAAAGAATATTTTTCAGGTATATACACCAACTGAACTTTGTCAGTAGGTGTAAAAATGCATCTAATAAAAGTTAAGTGCTGAGAGCTCATTGGCACTCCTGCTGGTTACGCCGCCATCTTGTCGAAGCTCCCGCACCGAAAACAAGCTCTACTAGCTGACGGGGAAGAAGCGGCAGTAGTTTAATTAGCACAACGGAAGAAGATATATTGATTGTAACTGCTATAATGGCGCTGGAGATTTTCCACAAGGAACACACTTTGAAAATGCGCAAAAAGCTGATTGGGTATGTCTAGCAGAAATCTTTTTGTTTCTCTCTTGCCGAGTTGTGTAGTTGCTGTGTTTGTTTGTTTGGTTTTAAGTAGAGCTCTAATGGTTTGTCCGTCCTTGTAAATCTTTCCTGTATGAGCACGTATTTGTAGTACTTCGTGAAACAATACCACAGGCATTTTGTGCTATTTTTTTCTTCTTAATGAACGTGATTTTCTCAGCAAATGCCTCTAGCAGAAAACTATAGGTAGAATATTTTGATAGTGTTAATGGTCTTGTCAGAAAATGGCTCCAGTATCAAACTGTAGATAGCATATTGGGATAGGAGATAGTGTGCTCACAAACATACCTCCAGCAAACCTGCCACCACCACCAACAACAAAAATGTACAAAAAAATAATTGTTATAGATTTTTATTTTATGACTTTTACATAAAATATTACAGCAGCATATTACACAAACGAGCACTTTTCAGACAAAAACATAATGAAGCCTGCTGAGTTTTGCATATAAAAATAAGAAGCAAATGTGACAAAGTCTCCAGAAGATCTGAGCCTGCTTCTGCAAGATGTTCAGTAAAACTTACAACTCATTTTCTTATAAAACTGCACACAGTGTACCTGAGACTACTGTTTTTTTAAAGCAAAGAGTCGTCACACCAAATATTAATTTTATTTCATTTATTAGTTTACTACTCTTTTATAGTTTGTTTTTTTTTTAAATTTAGAAACATTTAATTTCTGAAGGCATCTTCGCTCTACAGCATTTCTAGCATTTCAAGTGTTGTGGGACTATAATTCAGAGACTGGCATAGGATCCAGATTTGCTAATACAGCTATTCAAACAGGCCAGGCTGGTTTGTAAAGATGTTCCAGCTCTGTTTGTCTGTCAGCAGTGGATAGACAGTGAGTATGGAAATTGAAATATATTGCATTTTACACTCCTGCTGCAACAACTTAACTGCACTTTGGATTTAGACCCAGCAGGATCCTAAACACAAGCTGTCTTTATCACAACTGCATTTATGAACCTGTCCTGAACAACACCCTACTCATTCATTTCTCTTGTCATTACAGGCAGTCATGCAGACTCTTTTACTCTTATGACCCAGTGAAAATAGTGAGAGCACAAGGACAGTATTTATATGATGAGAATGGGACACAGTACTTGGACTGCATTAGCAATGTGCAGCACGGTATGTGTGTATGTACTTTATCAAAGGTAATATATTTATTTTTATAGTTATTGATCTGTTTACCCGGTCATTTGAACTGAATCGGTTTAATCCAAAAGGCCTCGATAAGTCAAAAACAACCATGTATAAATAATTGGACTGTCTGGTGCAAAATTCAGGAATAGGCAAAAGATTACCTACATTACGTATGTTCGTATAAATCTGTGGTGAGAGGGTTCGTGGAATTTATTTTATTGGTTAAAGGGTTGAACAAATTTAAGAACCCATGCATTTACGTAAAAGGAAAACAATGTGGATGTTATGATGTGTATCTTGCAGTGGGTCACTGTCACCCCAGCATCACTCAGGCTGCGGCAGCTCAAATGGAGCTTCTTACTACAAACACCAGGTTTCTACATGATAATATAGTCCAGTATGCTGAGCGCCTTGCAGCCACTCTACCCACAAAGCTATGTGTCTTCTACTTTGTCAACTCAGGGTAAGAGCCTTTGTCCAATTAAGAACTAAATATTGTAGTTTTATTGTAGTACTGCTCATTTTATTGTAGTAAATGTCATTGTACAGCATATGGAGAACCGCAACATGGTAACAGATTTAAATATTTCTGTTTCTGTAGCTCAGAAGCGAATGATCTCGCCTTGCGGCTGGCCCGTCAGTACACCCAGCATGAGGATGTTATAGTTCTAGACCAGTAAGAACTTCAAATATTATAAGGCCAAATTGGTTAAACAGATCCCCTTGTTTTTCATGTGATTGAGTCTTATGTTGCCATTTTCTTCCTCTGAAGTGCATATCATGGCCATCTTACCAGTCTTATTGACATAAGTCCTTACAAGTTCCGGAAACTGGGAGCCCAAAAAGAGTGGGTTCATGTGGTGAGTAAGAAACATGAACAACACAGAATTTTCTACATTGTTCTTAGATACAGTTTAAACTGGGTTGATTCATGCAGGCACCAGTCCCTGATACCTACAGAGGTCTTTACCGTGCAGATCATCCCAACCCAGCAGAAGCCTACGCAGATACTGTGAAGAGTCTGATTGATGAAGTACATAAGAAAGGACGCAAGGTATTGTGTTTAAAGATTTCTCTGAGAAAATCAAAGGTTTGTCTGGCAGTATGTATTCATACTTTTTTTTTTTTTTTTTTTTTTTTTTTTTTTTAAATCTTTTTTTAATATATATAGATTTCATCTTTCTTTGTAGAGTCCTTACCCAGTGTTGCTGGGCAGATCATCTTGCCCCATGGATACTTTCAAAAAGTAGCACAGTAGGTGTTCTCATTTTGTTTGGTAAACTCAAGATGCATTATTTCACATGTCCATAGAGTACACATGTGACAGCAATTGGATATATGATATATCGGGATATTTAATGCTTGTCTTTGTCATTGGAGGACTTCAGAATCATCTATTTCTGAAGTGTGTTTTACACTGCTACTGTATTCCCACTCAGTATATAGTAAATCATACTATTTTGGGTGTGCTGATTGAAGCAACTGGGCAAATAAATGCATTTTTACAGGTATATCCAGGCTGCAGGAGGCGTTTTTGTAGCTGATGAAATTCAGACTGGCTTTGGCCGTGTGGGAAGCCACTTCTGGGCTTTTCAGCTCCAAGGCGAAGACTTCTGCCCTGACATTGTGACTTTGGGCAAACCAATGGGCAATGGGCATCCTTTGGCATGTGTGGTTACCACAGAGGAGATAGCTGGTGCCTTTACGTCCAATGGAGTTGAATATTTCAACACTGTGAGATGCTCTTATATTGTTCCATATTTCATTTTATTTTCGTTGTTTCATCTGGTATTGCTCTGGAAATTTAGCAGGAGTTTCAACAAGCAAGTTTCCGGAGCCATACTTTGTATTATATATAGGTACAGTTGCAGTCAGAAGTTTACATACACAGAAATAAATAAAAACTTGTGCACCAAATGCTTTTTTTTTTTTCTATTAAAGATGTTGTACAATCATTCTGCCACAGAAAAAGAACTGTTCAAAGAATTCATTGAAGCCCAACATTGCCATGACGTTCATGTCCGTGTATGTAAACCTCTGACCGCAATTGAATATAGTATGTTGGACTCTATTTTTCAATGCAGTTTGGAGGAAACCCAGTGTCCTGTGCAATTGGCCTCGCAGTACTAGATGTGATTGAGAAAGAGGACCTAAGAAGTAACGCAGTCCGTGTTGGAAATCATTTGATGAAGCTTCTTCGAGAACTCCAAGCTACCCACCCAATTATTGGAGATGTCCGGTGAGTGTATATGTAACCAATACATATATACCAATGGCATAATACCAATGCCATCACTGAGATGTTTTTTGGAGTTACACTACCACTGTGCATCACTGACTACAAGACATATGCAACACCTTACATTAGGCTGAAGTGTCTTGCACATTTGAACAGGTTTT
Source organism: Gogo arcuatus (assembly GCA_028570945.1). Lineage (NCBI taxonomy): Eukaryota > Metazoa > Chordata > Actinopteri > Siluriformes > Anchariidae > Gogo > Gogo arcuatus. The sequence goes on from JAOTRR010000056.1 coordinate 15,255,712, forward strand.
CTTCTAGGATTGCCTTGTATTTGGTTGCATCCATCTTTCCCTTAACCCTGACTAGTTTTCCAGTCCCTGTTGAGCCCCACAACATGATGCTACCACCATCACTGTGGGAATGGTGTTCTCAGGGTTATGAGCACTGAAGTTTTTGTGCCAAGGCCAAAAAAGCTCAATTTTGGTTTTAACAGACCAGAGAACACATTTTCCACATGTTTGGTGAGCCTCCAACATGTCTTTTGGCCATCTCCAAACACCTAATCGCGTTCTTTTCATCACTCTTCCATAAAGCCCAGTTTTGTGGAGCGTCCAGACTAGGGTTGTCCTGTGGCCAGCTTCTCCAGTCTGGCCTGTGGATCTCTCCAGGTTTTTCAGAGTTACCCCTGGCCTCTTGATTGCTTCTGTCACTAATGCCCTCCTTATGGCCACGTCTAAAAAAGCTTTTATTTTTTATTTAATGGCACTCCATGGGTTGAGGTGTTTGTTTTTTTTTTATCCAAACTCCCAGAATTGTGCCCTTGTTTACAGTAGATAGTTCCTTTGTCTTCATAATGCTGTTTGTTCACGTATGTTCTTTAACAAACTCTGAGGCCTTTCAGGAGTAGGTGTATTTATATATACACACATCACCAACTTTATTCTATATTTGTTTAGATTCATGACCCAATCCCAGTGAAGTCCTTTTCAGTACATTGTTGTAACACTAAAATGTGGAAAAGTTCAAGGCGGTGAATATTTATGCAAGGCACTGTACAGTATCATGCACAGTAAAGCTCAAATCTCATTTTAAAAATTAGTGCAATATTTGTGCTTAGCTAATGCTTAAGAATAAATAAATATATCCTAATATCCTCTGCAGTGGTGTAGGTCTCTTTGTGGGCTTTGAACTGGTTAAAGACAGGGTGCTTTTAACACCAGCAACAGAAGAAACAGCACTGCTTGTTGAGAGGTGAGAAATACCAAGACATGAGACAAAGAAGCTGTTATCATTATTAATGTTCACTCAAGACTGATCTTGATCTAAAAGCCTTTGCTGTCACTCTTTCCCCAGGCTGAAAGAGAAACATATATGCTTGAGCATAGATGGACCAGAGGAGAACGTCATCAAGTTTAAACCCCCCATGTGTTTCAGCATGCAGGATGCTGAAAGGGTCACTGAACAAATCGATCACATTCTCACAGGTGAGAAACTCAGTATTGATCTAGCATATCAATTCAATTTTATATTTCATATAATACATAAATATGATCTAATGCAATATGATATATTTTGTAAAATGTAAAAAAATTACTCAAACTAAATATATTACATTTTGTTAATTTGTTATTCAAAATATTATACTTTGGGCCATTTACAGAAATTGAAGGTGGCCTTTAAGACCTGGGCAACAGAAACAATCATGGTTAGTAGAAAAATTAAAGAAGGCAATTAAGTGTATTTTTATATTCGTTTGTGCATTTAGATTGCCTGAAACCCTTGTTGAAAATGTCTCACCTTTTAAAAAGAAAATCCTTTTCCCCCACAGAACAATGAATAAACAGAGAATACATAAGAAGAAACAATGGACACTAACCAAATGAAAATTTAAGTACTTTAAGAGAAAGCACTTGTTTAATGTATACATATGTAAATCTAAATGTGTATCGTTTATAATATACATAAAAACATATTTGAAGCATGATCTGTAGAAATAATAGCACAACCTGAAGTGAGAGTGATTTTGCTTTAACCAAACACTTTATATATGTTTTAAACACTGATTAAAATACCACAGAAATGGACTCATGGTCATCAGGGAATTTTGTGTATTAACAATAAAGTGTGTATTCTAAAGCTTTTTACAAAGTGAAAAACAAGCATAGCTATTCAAGTGTTGTCATTGTGCGTGTGTCTATCGGTGAATTAGTCTTAATCACATATTAGTCATATTTATGAATTAATAACATACATTCATAATAAATATTTTACTTGATGCATTAAGGCAGCCTTTATATCTTCCAATAGATAGCAGCAGCTTCGTGGTTTCAACAGGATGCAGTTTGCTTAGGGAGTTTTTAGAGATGAACAGTCCAGTGATTTATTGGGGTCAGTTCACAACCCTTTATACAAAATTGTCTTGTATTGAATCTGAAACCTGCAAGAAAAGCATTGTATACATAAACCAATGATGATTAAGAAGTTGCTGTGTTTATGTATTGATCTATTGCTACCATTAATTGTGGTGTCCCTCTACAGGGTGTCTGAAAAGTCAGGAACCAGTGAAAGTAAAACTATACTTACTTAACTCTACATGTTCACCTTTATGCTCCAAGCCTTTTTCTCAGCCGCTGTATCATGTTTTTGCTCAACGTATTCCCATTGGGTCCTGACTTTTCGGACACCTATCCTTTTATCAAGCATTATTGGATAGCATCTATTTTTATTGTTGCATCAATGATACCCAGTTCTATGTCACAACAGCATCTCAGTGAGTGCACTGAGAATGTTAAAACCTAAATGGTGAATATTTTTTTCAATTAAATGAAAGCAAATCAGATCTCATTCTCTTTGGCTCATTCAAATCTACTAATATTTTATTAAATAACTTCAAGAAGTCGATACTTGAGTTGGAACATAGAGACAATATTTTAGACCAAACCATGGGTGAAGAATCTTGGGGTCAGATTTACTAAGCCAGTTCTGTGGGTGATCTTCAAACAGTGCGCAAGTTAATGAACACATACGCAGTCAGTTCATTTTAATAATGACTAATGCACTCTATAAAGAGAAGTGCAAATTCATGTAAGGTCGCAAACAGGTGCAGAATACCGTGCCGTGGCAACCGATATGTTCTGATAACGTCTTCCTCTGGCATTACAAATAAATTAACACGAGTGAAGAAAATTCTTTTCCTTCTACCATGCGCTCTTTTTTGTGCCTCATTCCTGTGTGTGCAGTGGGACTTTCGCAAGCATGTAAATTATATTTTGAAGAGAAAATATTAATCTGAGCAAACAAAAATCTACTCTGTTAGTGCTCAACTCATTCAGTCTATGCACTAGTAGATACCTGTGTACTCTCTCTTGCTCTCTCAACATCTTTGCAAAATTAAGACATGCTATTTTTTGGTGTTAAATAATGTTGCAATTAGTAGTAGTAATTTGACTATCAAAAACCTTAGTGAATCACATTGCATGATTCATTTAAATACTCTCCTCCGCCAAATTCTGTGGTCTGAAAGGGAAACTCCTACAAATACATATGCAAAGAGGGCAGACGCAAAAGTAACTTTGTCTATGCCTTTCCATTGCTAAATTTTCACTGTGCATCTTTAGTAAATCCTGACAGCAGTTTTTTAATGCCAAAAGAGGGTTTGCACCAGTGCAAACCATCAGTAAATCTGGCCAATGGTGACCTCAGATATTATCAGCCAATCAATTGGATAATTTTATTTTATTGTAATTCATTGTATTTTGGCATCAGTTAGGCTTCTGTCAATCGCTTGCGAGATTACTCAACATCATAAAAACAGACTACATCACCCTGGTTTTGCGGTCCTTGCACTGACCGTTACAGGGTCCAGTTTAAGTGCTCTAGCTCCCCCTACATCTCTGAGTTACTGTGCCATTGCTCATACATCTTTGAGGTCTACTTATGGAAAATGAGTTAATTTCATACCTTGACTAATACGTTAATCATTTATCTATGTTATTTCTTTATCATCATTAGTTAATCCTTCATTATATTCTGTCGTCACAGGTTTGTTGGTAAGCAGAAGCCTAGTGCGTCTGCTCATTGTTATCTAGGCTTGTGTGTAAGAAAGCAGGAAGAAGTCCTTGTAGGCTTGATTTAAGGCATAGTGGGAGGCCTACTCCACCAGGATTGATTTAAGACACCTATGAGATGTGAAGTTGCAGTCATGTCTTATGTATGATGAATAAAATCGGCTTGTGACTGGAAGTTTAACTGAAGTAATTCTCGCAGTCCTAGTGTGATTAGACATTAGATTTTCTTCATGTATGTATTTCTTTTCCTGTTAATCATGTAATCATTTATGATGGTTCATGTTGATTTTATTTGTCCAATAAGCATGAAGTTCTTTATCTATATGTAACCAATCACAAAACACTAGCCCTGTGCAGTGAACTATTTAATTGCATGTAATACTTTGTAGTTCTTATCCCCCGGCCATGACGAGAATAAACATGTTACTTTGGATTCAACTGTCAACCCTTTATACAAAATTGTCTTGTGTTGAATTTGGAACCTGCAAGAAAAGCACTGTATACATAAACCAGTGATGATTAAGAAGGAGCCGTGGTCTTCTATTCAGCTATTGCTTCCATTAATTATGGTATCCCTCTACAGGGTGCCTGAAAAGTCAGGAACCAGTGAGAGTAAAACTATACATACTTAGGTTTACTTAACTCTACATGTTCACCTTTATGCTCCAAGCCTTTTTCTCAGCTGCTGTATCATGTTTTTGCTGATTTTACTCAACATACCCGTATTCCCATTGGTTCCTGACTTTTTGGACACCCTGTACATCAAGGCCTATCCTTTTATCACACATTACAGGAAAACATATCTATTTTTATTGATGCATCAATGATACCCAGTTCTATCTCACTACAGCATCTCAATGAGTGCACTGAGAATGTTAAAACTTCAATGTCGAATATTTTTTTCTTCAATTAAATGAAAACAAATCATCTCATTCTCTTTGGCCCATCCAAATCTACTAATATTTTATTAAATAACTTGAGAGAAGTCTATACTTGAGTCAAAGTGTAGAAACCAAACCATGGGTGAAGAATCTTGGTGTTTTATTGAATTGCAACCTCGGATATTAATCAGCAACTCAGATTTCTAAAAGTATCTTCTTTTATTTCATCTCATTTAGTTGTTGTGTTTTGGCATCAGGCTTCTGTCAGTTGCTTGTGAGATTACTCAACGGCATCATAAAAACCTGGTTTTGCAGTCCTTGCACTGACCACTACAGGATCCAGTTTAAGGTTTTACCATTTTTTTTTCAATGCTCTATCTCCCCCTACATCTCTGAGTTACTGTGCCATTGCTCATACATCTTTGAGGTCTTCTCGCTAGGTGACATGACACGGGTGCATTTTCTCACCTGTGCGCTGTGCAAGCTCGCATCCGGAGTGATGGGAACACCACTAGTTCTGAAGTTCTCAAACCCATCCTTGTCTACCACAAGCAGCATGAGTGAAGTGCCTCCCTTCTTGATCAGTGCCACCACCTCCTCAAAATGCTCATACTCCACATTCTGTCCATTCACTTCCACAATCACATCCCCCTCCCGCAGCCCTGCTCTCTCTCCAGCATGCCCAGCTTCCACCTAGCAGAGAAAAACAGGGTGTCAATCTGCATCAGCATTTGATCTGTGATTCTTTGGAGAAATCTAATTTGGTGTGATATGACTAAGCTTTTAATGCTTGTGAAATGAAACAGCGCAATAACGTTATGGATAAAATGTTCCAAAAAAACAGATGAGAACCTGGCCAACGTAGACCCTACACTCATTCTGGCTGCACGCCAGCTTGAAGCCGAATCCTGTGTCCTCTCTGTGAAGGGTACACAGTCGAGGACGCTGCAGGTTGTTGGATGGTATAGTTTTTGTGGGGAAACGCTCTCTTTGTGGAATGTATTCTTCATAAAACATCAGTGGGGAAAGCCCCAGCTGTAAAGGGCACAAACAGGAAATTAATGCCTTTAATACACAAACATTACAACACAGAGAAAACACAGCTATTCTACATACTGTACTGTATCTGTTAGATTTCAGCTTAAAGGTAAGTAATTTCCCTGAACCACTTCCATATTAATCTTTATAATAAATGTGATCTACACTGGCATCCGAGATTTATTCTGTAATGAAATTTTTTATTTGATTTTTTTAGTTTAGACCTTTTTCGTTGTTCGTTGGTCTACTTCCACTGTGGTTAATGGTTTCCTACATTTCCCACAATGCCGTTCAACTACATGCTGATAATTGTAACAGTGGGATATAGCCCTTGCTTCATCTCTACCTAAAGACTGTGATGAAGGAGTGCTTTAATCTATCCAACTCTCTTGCCACTTTATCTGTGCACTCTGTTAAAATGGATAAGTGAAATCCAACATTTGCAGTTTCTATCACTTCTACAGTGGATTTCTCATTAACATGATATTAAACGTCACTGGAAAATGGTGAGTGAGAAAACAAGTTCTTGGTCTTTTTTTTTTTTTTTAGGAACTAACAGAAAAACCTTACTGCTATCCTTCATGTTTGAGATCATTGAAATGTTTCCTCATATTAAACACCTTTGTAACTGTGCTAGCAATGTTTCACTGTGATGTTAGTGTAACATATAACTGTTTACTTCTCATGGGAAAATGGAACAACAAGCAAAAAAATTGCACCAGAATTAATAAGCACCTCACACATACACTATGTGGCCTATACATAGGTTTCCAGATTTAGTCTCCCTTGGCTGTTATAATAACCTCCACTCTTCTGGGAAGGCTTTCCACTAGATTTT
>JAOTRR010000056.1:15339031-15349058 GCA_028570945.1 Gogo arcuatus
GTGTGCTTGTGTTGGAATTCCAGCACAGACACTGGAATGAAATGGCTGCCACACAGAGAGATGCTGATTTAAGAAAAAATTGACGTGGTCACTTAATTTTTTCCATGGCTGTATATATAAAATTACGTTTCCTCAAACTTTTTCAAGTATAACTTTTGTTTCTCAATCATGTCGCGTCGCACAATCTAATATCCACGCACCGAGCTGTGTTTGCCACGAGCTTTTAAAGCTTGGTTCTCAGCTGCGGCGCGTTCGCTTTGATTGCGGCCACGTGCCGTCGCCTAGCAACCGGGTCCATATTAGGACCCCAGGTTGGCCGCGGCTTCGCCTGAGCGGCGGCTTGCGACGTTACATATTTTTGAAATTATTTGTTTTCGAGAAGAAGAAAAAAAAACGTCAAAAAGCTGGTGTTCCTCATGACTGTGAGCACAGTGGGTGTATTTGCTCCACCTGCTTGTGCTTTAAGAAATTAAAGAGTACATGAGCACTACCTCACAATGTTTCGCATGCACGCACACACTTGCAAGCGGTGAACACATGCACGTTGAATTAGAAGGTGTGTCCAAACTTGACTGGTACTGAATATAAAAACAATAGCAAACAGACAAAAAGACACGCACAAACTCACTCACTCACTCTTAGCATCCACGAGCGCTGATCTGAGGGAAAATGAAATAAAGGTGCAGAGCTGATGCAACCAAGAAGAAAGAAAAGAGTGAGTGAGAGCCAGACACATTGTGTGTGTGTGTTGCAGATATCACACTGGATAAATAAAGTGCTATTTATAGTTATTTTAGGAAAGTTGCTGTGCCACAATTTCAACTTGAAATTTTAAAAATGATTTTCTTTTCAGTAAGGTTTTGGTTATACATGTTTATTGCATAACCAATATTACATTTAAGTGTTCATAATTATTACAATAGTTTATTGAAGCTTACTGTATATTACAAATTAGTATGTATCTTAAATTTAGAAGTGTAATCAAAACAAAAACATGACTTATGCCTATTTCCACTTTTATTCAAATATAAATTCTTTTGGTACCTCAACAAATACAGATACAAATACTGGTCTTTCTGCACATCCCTGCTCTAAATGCAAGATAGCGGTACTAAGCTCTTACGAGACTACTAGTACTTGCTCTGGTAGTACAGAACATAAGAGAGCAGAACATTAAAACACATGATGCAATATCTAATAGATTAATTCTTGTTTGGCTTTTTTCTCGTATACTTGTTGTTTGGTTTAAATTGTTTAATTTGTGTTCTTTTGTAGGAGACATACTTGGCCGTGCATTAAAAAATCTGGATGGGCTGCTAAGGATGCCGTATGGCTGTGGAGAACAAAACATTGCTCTCCTCGCCCCTAATATCTACATTCTTCAGTATCTAGAGAACACTGAGCAGCTCACCACAGCTATCCGTGAGAGGACTACTGGCTTCCTTAAGAGTGGTCAGTGAGGTTATTTATTTTTATCTTTACAGGTCAACAATAGTCATTATGAATATATTCTTGCTGAACTAATCAGAATCCACCGTTTGTCTTTACACAGGATACCAGAGGCAGCTAAACTACAAACATTTTAGTGGTGCATACAGCACATTTGGCAGGGGGGAGGGGAACACATGGTAAGAATTTCATGTAGCACACCGGTAGCATTAATGATGCTAATGTTTAAAACCCCAAAACTTATTTTTTCTTACGCTTTGTGAATATATATAATGTATATGTGGCAGGAGCAGGGGAGTTATTTGGTTGTGACTACACCACCTTGGGGAATTTCACCCCAAGGAAATTATCAAAAGTTTTACTCACCAAAACACAAGGTCACACAGGTCCAGAAACACTGAGGCGGAGACATGATTCCAAAAATATTTAAATTTATTGACAAATTTCCCTTAAAAAATGCTAGTCCAGCAAATACAACATATTAAAACCAATAACAATAAACTGACTGCTTTCCAATATTGTACACTCCCTTGGCCCAATAGCCCACTGCCAAAAACAAAATATGAGGAACAGGCCTGGGGCTTACCAGAACAGCGACCACTAGAGGAGGGAAAGGGTCCTGATACTACACACCACCCGCGAACACACAACACAGAGTGCACTACAGTAAGGGATCTGTGAAGGGACACCACCACCAAAGGGGCGGTCTGCTGCCCACTTAGGCCCACAGGTCCTGTCCAAAAAAAGAGAAACAAAAACAGTTAATATCGTGTGGGGTGGGGGGAGACAATAGATAGTGCCTACATAGGCCACTTACACTACCACCACCCCAACACAGCACTGAACCAAACCCCAAAATGGTCAACTGTGACTAAAACAAAAAATTACAATTTAACCACATTCACAGTTGACCAATGATGAGAACTCAAAATGTCTAAAAGAAAAAAATAAACAAAATACAAAAAACCATAAGAATGAATTTACTTAATACAAAAACATCTACAAATACACAAATTCAAAAAAACATAATAAGCAAAAGACATCAAGTTATTGGAAAGAAAGAAGCCAAATATAAATCAGTAAATGATCTAATGCAAAACTAATATAAAAATAAAATAAGCAGTAGGGCAACAGCTTGCAGATAAAACAGCCGGTAGAAACGGACTGTAGAAACCACACAGTCCAACAGAAACAAAACAGTCCACTAGAGACCGTCCGTAAAGACAAGACATCAGTAGAAACAGGACAACACAGAGACAGAACACCACAAGAGAGACAGAACAGCAGTACCAGTGAGGGGAGACCAGGAACTTGGAGGCCACAAACTGTGATACACGGCATGGCGCACGGCATGTGTACCAGAGCGCAGAGGCGCAGCTTCCCAAACAATGGTAGAATGAGAGCAGCAAACACTGTGACTCAATTTCAATCAGCAGCCCAAAACCTACAGGAAAAACCCCGATTAACCAAAATCACAACAAAAGCCAAATTAAAGTGGCCACCCCTGAGCCACCTTACCTTGAACAACAGCGAACTGCATTACACAGCGGCTCCAAGCGGCACGATCACTCCACATGTATCCATACAGTCAGCCGATGACACTGCAAGCCAGGGAACAGCGAGATGTAACTCCAGTAACGCTATAGCCCGACAATACAGAGAAACGGCAAAATGGCATAACTTACAATCCTCTGGGAGTGAACACAACAAGGCACGCCACTCATTACACAACCGTCAAGCTCCAGGGAGAGGCAGAAGCTACCTGCACCTACCCAGATACACACTTGGTAGCACTGCTCAGTAATTGGTGCGCAGTTGAATTCAATCCTGCATGATGACAGTGCAGGGCCCAGAGAGAGAAAAACCCTACTCTGCTACACACACACACACACACACACACACACACAAAATTATAACGAGATAATCAATGTTATTCACTTCATCTGTCAGTGGTCATAATGTTATGGCTGATCGGTGTATGTGTGTGTATATATAGATATAGATATATACTGGGAAGTGTTCCACAAAGATATTTTAATTATGGACACAAATAAATCTTCACCACCAGGTTAACTGCTTTTGTCTTGAGGACCTTTGGCAAAGCAAAACGTTACATCTTTATTGATCCAGAAATCATTAATAGTGCAAAACAATGGCTCATAAGTATGCAGAGATCAGATGGCTGTTTTAGACAACAAGGACGTTTGTTCAATAACAGAATGAAGGTATGTATGGTTTTAAGGCAGTCCATACTACAGAACACATTTCCGAATAAATGTATTGAATATTGTGTGTGTGTATCATTTTCATGTATTCCAGGGTGGTGTAAATGATGATGTGACAATTACTGCCTACATCACTACATCATTCCTTGAATTGGGCATTACAGTCCAGGTAAGAGCATGATACAGTTTTAAATTTTGCTTTCAGATTACATGATTCTTCCAAGAGGTTCTGCAAAAGTCATAATAAAGCTAAAACTGTAACTGAAACTTTCTAAACTATTGCGTTTTCTTATTTGCCATTATTTATGCTTTGATTGCAGGATCCCATTGTGAATAAAGGGTTGTTGTGCCTGAAGTCTTCTGTTGGTAACCTGACAAACACCTACACCACTGCACTGTTGGCCTACACTTTCAGTCTGGCTGGAGAGAATGAAACTAGAGAGCAGCTGCTAAAAGAGTTGGATAGTGTTGCTATTACAGGAGGTATGGAATGAGTAGAATAATTTGTACTGTATAAATTTAAATAGTGACATAGCAGGACAAATATAACAATAATAAGCTACTTAATGATTGAGGCAACATTACCTAATTTATTTAACAAGTTGATATACTATAAAAGGTAAGGAAAGATTGAAAATGTATATAGAGTTGGACTCATAATTATTCAACCCCCTCAAGACTGTAAGGGTTTGCAAATTCATACTTTTCTGAAGACCTAGAATATTTTAAAATGACCTCTGTATCAAGTTGAGTGGTATATTTAAATTGAAAATTTAAAATATATGATGTAATATTTCTGAGTAGAAGGAAATATTCTTTGGTTGGGAATTGAGATCAGTGGTCTTAGAACGCATAATGTGACATGCTCACCTGCAACACGTTTAGTGCCACTGTGACCAAAGACAGCGGACGAGAAAGCACCGAGTATGGCAGAAGGTAGTACTGTAATTCTTCTTTAATCACAGGTCTAGGATCTGACATGAAGAACAAGCTATAGCACACTCTGTTGTACAGACAAGTAAATCTGACCTCTAACACAGAAAAAGAGTTTGGGAACCCTTGGTGTAATGGATGCGCCATGTAAGCTGACTTTGGAGATTTAATAATTTTGCACATGGGCATTTGAGGAGAGAATTTGAGGTTTTTTTGTTTGTTTGACATATTAGTAGTAAGCTCTTCTTAAAATTGCTCTAATATGTATGAATAAAATTTCTTTGACTGTTAATATATGTTTACTAAATGTTATTCACATCACAGTAATGACTTTTGCAGGGGCTGAATAATTTTGAGTGCTGTAGATGGGAAAATTAGTGGCCCAAGAGGAATCCCAGCTATAAGCATGCAGAGCCAAAAAGTCAGTCTTAATTATCTTGTGTCTCTTTTATTTTAGATGGTCGACTTCACTGGTCTCAGTCAGCATCAGATGACTCTGGTGCATTGTCAGTGGAAATCAGTTCTTATGTGCTGCTAGCTGTTCTCACTTCAGGCCAACTCACTACTGCTGATTTAGGCTACGCTAATAGGATAGTCAGTTGGCTGGTGAGGCAGCAAAATCCCTATGGAGGCTTTTCCTCCACCCAGGTACTCGGTTAATTTGTATTCCTTTATTTAATTTCAATTCCAAATTCACTGTCTCCAGATTTATCTTGCAGCAAGAGGCCTGAACAACCAGCTCAAAAAGCACAGACCGTACAACAACTCCAAACCCCACTCAAAACACCAAACAACAGTTAAAATAGAGATGAAAAACCACCAATTTCTAAAAGTTCCCAATAAATATTAAGAATTATTGCTAAATCAATCACTGTGGCCGAAAGGCCTTTTGTTTCTTTTAAATGTCAGAAATTTTATTTGTCACTTTTGTTATTAGTCAAGTTTAGATGAAATAACACTATGATAAAAATTGCAAATATATATATGTATTATAATTTCTTGTGTAATTAAAACATAGGTTTAGAGTTTAATGTATTGGTTCTTATTTTCAGGAGACTTGTTAATATGTTGAGTTTGATTTGCAGATTTCTGAATTTAGCTCTTTTGAGTGTGATGTTAAATGTTTTCTGTTTGTTTCGTTGTGGCCTTGGTTAGGACGCCGAAGGACTGTTGCTACCTGTGCCGCTATTAACATTCAGCATGAGCTTTACTTCAATAGCAACAGGGGGGAAAATGTTGTCACTCTCATATATGCTACAGGCAGAGATTGCTTTTGGCTCTTCATTTCATTAAAGAGAGCGACAGAGAGAGAGAGAGAGAGAGAGAGAGAGAGAGAGAGAGAGAGAGAAGGTGTGTGTATGTATATGGCACTATACTTCTCCTTCAGCCTAGAATAAAGACCCCTTTACACAGCCTGTTCAAGGTAGAAATTTTATGCCTTTATTCCACCTTGCGTTCTGTATAAAACGGCCTAATGCGGAATGGGGAGGGTCTGTGTTGTTCCGCCTCTGAGCTGGAATGATTGGTAGTAACAGAGCCAGACTCAGCGTCTGTGTAAAAGGGATAGTCGGAACGGCGGTGTGGTCTTTTTGACAATGACATTCTTCTTTCCGAGACCAGTGCAAATATAAACGTCTCTGCCTACGGCGTCTAAGGTCCGCATGCCTTTCTGCCTCAAATCACTTCCTACTTCTGTTCACCTCAACATATTTCTGATCCACAAACATGTTGCTTGCATGAGTCTCTCTACTCCTCTCTCTTCCTCGTTACCTTTCGCTCTGATCTCTTTCTCTCTCTCCTCTCCTCTCCGTTTGTGTGCACAATTTTCTGTGACTTTTTTTTTTCCTGAAAAGCCAGCTTGACTAAAGGACACAAACATGTTATACACTATATATTGAGACTATTACTTTCCTTAAACCAGAATTATTTAATAGAAGTGATTACATGTTGCATATGATGCTCAGCAAAATTGCTTGTTTTTGAAGAGTGGCATAAATGTGCAAAAGCACTTCAACACTAAATATGTCACCGTAGACACCGACGCTCCGTTGTGATGCGTCACGCCTCTGGTTGCGGAGCGCCTAGCTCACAATGTAAAAACACACACTGGTGCGGCTTCCTGTCAGCTTCATTTGGTTCAGTGTAAATCACTAAAGCCGGAGTATTGAGGTACCTTCTTTATGCCAATATTACAGAATATCTGTGTAAAAAAGGGCTTAAGTTATTCTAAAGCCTGATTTGGTTAGCAAGGATTAGTCCATTATTAGGCTAATCATATTAGCATTCTGCACATGACATTCCTTTAGTCCTGCATTTACATGACCAAACTAATTTCTCTCTTTATGAGATTGAGAGAGAAAGTGCAGGAGAGAGAGCGAGAGAGAGAACTTGAAGGGTAAACAGAAAAATGAAGTACACAGTAGAAAGCTGTTTCTCTGTATTCTGAGTGAGAGCCTTGGCAGGAGAAAAGGAGAGGTGAAGAGAGGACAGACTCACAGAGAAAGCAAAGTAAGATGGATGGAGAGGCATGATGAGAAACAGAATTAGAGGAGGAAAGAGGAGACGAGTAATAATTTTGTTAGTTTCAGTCAGTGTGTCATTACTTTGAAGGGTAAACTAGAAATGTGTGTTAGTGGGCGCTTGAAAATGTAATGCATGTAATACATTTTATGAGTGCTAACTAAAAACACTGATGAACGCAAATTCGTTACCATTACTATTATAGTAGCTATGTACTGTAGCATTACAATAGCCTAATCGTTCATGTATACATCTAAGTAACAGAGGTCAAACTGAATAAAATTTCTATTTCACTCAAAGAAGTGGATGATGGAGGTCCACCTCCTGGTTTGTTTTTTGGACAGTGGGAAGAAACCAGTGAACCTGGAGGAAACCCACATGGCCAGGAGGGAGAACATGAACAGACACTCAACACAGACAGTAACCCAACTGGGAACCCTGGAGCTGTGAAGTAGCAATGCTTCCTGCCGCACCACCATGATGTCTATAAGCAAACAAAGAATAAAAAAAAACAAATACATTTAAAAAATAGTCCTGTGATGGACAGGCATCCTATCTGGGGTGAATTCTTCCACCTTGAACCCAGTGTTCACAACATCACATGACAGTGACATCTTCTCCGTACCAGAGCTCACAAACACCCACAATTGGCTAGTTTCACTGTGATTGACAGGGGAGAGTATGCCACACTTGGACTTGGATTTGGTCAGGTCTTCATCCGCTTTAGAACGTTTGCCTGCTCGCTACAGGTCAGGTCATGTTTGACGGTGGAGAGGAGCTGTCTCCATCTTTCCCTGTCCTCTGCGTAACGCCTGGCCAGCTCCAAGTTGCACCTGTCTCCCAAAAACAGTACCATGTCTGATTGTAAAGTTTGCATCAGATTTGTCCACGGGCGACCAACACCCCGACAGCCGTGGGCAGACACCCATTCAAGTAGGTATCTTGGTAGTCTGCTTTTCTGCATTCGTGAGACGTGGTCAAAGTAGTGGGGTTGACTAAAACTTATTAAGGTGCTGATTTTCCAACAGCCTGTCCTCCTTATTTCCTTGTTTGAGATGTGATGGTAAAACCGTACCTTTAAGATTCTCCATAAGCAGGCATGATGGAAGCTTTCAAGTTGGCTTAGCTGTTGTTGTTTCAGGGCCCATGTGGAACAACGTACAGGAATAGTGTGACGACTTGTGATCACTTTCAAATATCTTGACATTTGTGTCAAGAGTGATACCACAGTTTCTCCAGATATTATTTAGAGCGTTGGATGCACCGGAAGCATAGCCAATTCTCACATTAATGTCCTTGTCCAAGGAACCGTCACAAGAGATAGTGGAACTAAGATATCTGAAGTGGTTCACTTGCTCTAAAGGCTCACCGTCTGCTGCGACATCCAGCACCTCATCTTGCTGATAAGGGCATTATGCAACACCTCCCACTCAATTTTGCTCTCTTGGACTCCCAGCCATGGATGGCTGAGACATTGTCGGGATTCAAAGTCACAATCTCCAGAAGATAGGGTGAACACCTTTGTGTTGCGGCACTCTTTTTGTGTTCTTTTTAATGATGATATTTTAAGTACATTTTGTTGCAACTGACAAGACTTGTTAAGGGTGCACTGAAGGTGATTGACATATAAACACATTTTCTGTTGTGCTAACTTTGACATTAAATTGAAAGCTGCCTTAAAACTGAAATAATGGCATAAGAAGTAAAGTAACCAATCTTGGACAAAAATCCTGTTGGCTTTTTGTCTTGCACTCTAAGCTAACTGGGGATCTTTCTTAAGCAGCAGTAGATGATGAAGCTGCTGTAAGTGCTGACAGATTAAGCCTGTGACAGCGAAAAACAAATAATGTGTTAGCTAATTTAATACTGTGAGTTTAAATCCCAGTACAGCCACAGAGCCACTGTTAAGTGCTTGAGCTTTGTGCTTGGTTGCTGTTCTGCCTCACTTGTCGCTTTCAATCAAAGCATCTGCTGTATGTTGCAGCTCTATCTCTGCTGACTGAACGTCTAACTCTGGTCTAACTCCAAACCTGACCCTGTTGACCCCAGAACAGCACAAGTGGATGAGAGAGGGGAGAGGTACATGAAGAATGGAGAGCTGGACAGCTGTCTGTCATGATGATTGAAAATATCATGTTGGAGTTTGGTATTAGGAGATGACAGCAGTATTATTTCCACTGACAGAATCATTCAAAGAGAAGGGGGAAATAGGAGGAGAGATAGAGATACAGATAAAGAAAGATATACTGTACAAATGCCACTGTGAAAAATAGTGAGTAAAACAGGCCTCTCATCTGTGGTCATTACCAAATAATAGATCCTTAGCGAGTTATAATACTGTACTGAGCACTAAAAACCAAACACTGAAAGCCATTAATCTGCTTTTTATTTGTGCCACTACAAATTTCAATAGGAAAAAATAGGAACTTCACTGCCAAACAATTATTTTAATTTATAACTGTTCAGGCCAACTATGTGTTTTAATACTGCTTGTCCTTTGATAAGCTTTCACACAAGGTCTGCCAACCCTGGTCCTTGAAGTACATATTTTGTGTGTAGTTAATTGTGTATACAGTATTTCATTAGGATAAATTAAATTGCAAATATAAAGGCTTATCAGCCATATTAATTCCCTTTACACCATGTACCTGTTCTGACATGAGAATCTTTCTTTAACAATAACAAACAAATTTTTTTTTAACTGTCATATACCGTATACCTGGGTGAAATGTCAGAATGGTATGAAGGTATGAAAAAATAGATACCACCCAAGCCTATTTCCTAACTTTTAAATCTTTTTAAACTTTAATATAATTGAAATTTACAGGAGAATGTCATGTAATGGATGGTTGTTTTAGACGGATGTAAGTGCGGGAAGGAGTTTATTACTTAAACAAACA
>JAOTRR010000056.1:15352397-15362989 GCA_028570945.1 Gogo arcuatus
GAGTGTTTGGTGTGACAAGTGGGTCCATTTCAGTATTACAAACTTTTTGGTATAATGAACTATTGGGCGTCCCCCAAGGAGTTCATTATAGCAGGGTTGTAGCATACTCAAGTAAAGTACAGATACCTGAAAACTACTTAAGTACAGTAACAAAGTATTTGTACTTTGTTACTTCCCACCTCTGGTGGTGATTGAGTCCAGGTATGTGCAATCAGTAATCTGGCAACTGTGAATGTGAGATGGAATGTGGTGGTTGGGAGTCATAGTCCATGACAGCCATGCTTTTACACTGTGGAGCAATTTGGTAACTGGAGTCCAAAAAGTTCGCCCACCCTGTGGATGCAATAGGAGAGACAAACTGGTGAGCTACCCTCACGGTCAGATAATGGGGGAACAACAGCCATGATTGGGCCAACTTGACTTGTGGATTAACCAGCTCACAGAAATTGTATCTCAAATGCTGTGAGCCAGCCAAATCTCAGTTATGCCTTCCGTCCCATTATCACACACCCCCAACAAATTCAATGGAGATGCCTCCCTATGTAAGGGTTTTTTCTTCAATATTCTCTGTATTTTACTGGATTAGAGGGACTTAACGACCAGCAGAAGATTACGCAGCTTTTAAACCTACTTACCAGTAAGGCACTCAAGTTGGCTACGGCAGTCTGGGGAAAAAGGCAGAGACATTCTCTCTTCCTATGACCATTTTGTGGAAATGTTCTGCCAATTTTTCAACCATGCTCCTAAAGGGAAGAAAATTGGTGAACAGTTGCTGTCAGTCAAACAGGGAAAGAGATGAGCAGCAGAATATGCCCTGAAGTTTCAAAGTCTGGCTGTGGGCAGCAGATGAAATGATATGGCACTTAAAGCAGCATTTCGTCAGGGTCTGAATGCAAAAGTGCTCATGTTGTTTGCATGCCATGATGAACAGATGACCCTCAATTCACTAATCAATTTGGCCATTTGCCTGGACAACCTGCTTCATGACTGTTCTACTCACCTTCAGACCTTTGGCCCTTTGGACATGACAGAAATTCCCGAGCCCATGAACATCAACCACAGCAAGTTAAGTCATACTGAATGAGATACAAGGAGAAGGGAGAGACTATGTTTTTAATGTGGGAAGACCAACCATGTCGTAGCACAGTATCCTATGTGGGGCCGTGGTTCCACGTCAAAAATAAAGGCTGGGAGGATATCCGCTTCTGCCAACAAACCTGAGTCCCTCCCAGTTTGTTTCTCATCAGTTTCTCACATTAAATGTTCAGATAAGACACTCAGGATCTGTTTTTGTTCTCACAGCGTTGATTGACTCCAGAGCTGCAACTTTAATGATCAAGATACAATTCAGAGGCACCAGCTCCCCACCTGTTCACTCCAACACCCTATGTGGATAAAGACTATAGATGGAGGACACATAGGCACTGGACTTATCACATTATGCACTGAGCCCATTCACCTCCATGTCAGCACACTCCATAAAGAACCCATTTCGTTCCTGGTTACAGCCACCACCCAGTAATCCCTCAATGGAGTGATATGATATCCAAATATCCTGGCAAAACAAGGAAATTCAGAAATAGTACAATCACTGCCACCTTCACAGCCTGAAACTCCCTCACACCTTCATTGTGTCCACTACAGTGGAAAGTCCTGATAATCTTGTAACTACAGTCATCCCTGATGAGTATACACAGCAAGAACAAGGCAAGCAGCATCCTATCGCCTTTTTCTCTAAGAAATTGACCCCTACTGAACAAAACTATGACATCGGCATAAGTGAGTGAAGTTGGCCTTGGAGGAGTGGCGTCATTGGCTGGAAGGGGCCATTCACCCATTCACCATTTTTACAGACCATAGGAACCTAGAATACCTGAAGACAGCTAAATGACAACCCATGACAAGCCAAGTGGGCACTATTCTTCACCCACTTCAGGTTTACCATCTCCTACAGGCTGGGCTCCAAGAATGTTAAGGCTGACTTGCTGTCCTGTATATACTTCCCAGACCTCAGAAACCAGGGCCAGGAATCCATTCTCCCCACCTCATGCTTTGCCCACTCTGTCACCTGGGACCTGGACAGAGAAATCATGAATACCCCAGCACATCGCATACTGCATGCCCCAACAACATTATCTTTGTCCCAATTCACTTACAAGGGAGATTAATCACCTGGGCAAACACTTCACTTACCACAGGCCACCCTGGGAGCAACTTATCTACAAACTTATCAGGACTAATTACTTGTGGCAAAATATGGTATCTGATATTTATAAATATGTGTCTTCCTGCACCGTATGTGCCAAACCAAGGTACCCAGCTCCCTACTGGCTGGTAAGCTCATGTCACTGATGTCCCATGGTCCCATCTTGCTGTGGATTTCATCACTGACCTCCCTGAATCAGAGAGCAACATTGTCATCATGGTTATCATTGACCAATTTTCCAAGTGCCTGCAGCTGATCCCTCTCCCTGGTCTACCCACTGCGTTTCAATCAGCCAAACTTCTGTTCAACCATGTGTATCGGTACTATGGGATTCCAGAGGACATTATCAGAGAGCATAGCAGGCAGTTCACCTCCAGAGTCTGGTCCAGCTTTATGGAGAAACTGGGGGTCTCTGTGAGTCTAACATCAGGTTATCACCCCCAGTCCAATAGTCAGGTAGAGAGGCCTAACCAGGAAATCAGGCAATTTCTGAAAACCTTTTGCTCCAAACACCAGATGGATTAGGCATAGTTTCTGCCCTGGGCTGAGTATGCCCAAAACTTATGGCACCACTGCACTATGCAGCTGATCCCATTTCAATGTGTTCTATGGTACCAATCCCCACTGTTTCCCTGGAATGCCAATGCCACGGATGCTCCAACAGTGGATGAGTGGTTCAAAAGGAGCAAACAGTTGTGGGACAGCACCCACCAGTGACTGGAGCATGTGGCTCATAGGAACAAAAGGTTTGCCGATTGACTCAGAGGTGAAACCCTCAAATACAACCTGGGTGATTGAGTGTGGCTATCTACTAAGGACTGGAGAAACCCACATGGGTAGAGAAAGCTCAGCCCTAAGTACATCAGCCCCATTAAGATACTATGGCAGATTAATGAGGTAACCTACAGGCTCAACCTGCCATACCACTTTCAAGTCTCACTGCCCTTCCATGTCTCCTACCTCAAGCCTGTCATCCCTGGACCCTAGCCTCCAACACTCTTCTCGCCACACCTCCTGAGCGCCTCAACATTGAAAGCCAGCCTGCCTATCCTGTCGAAATCATCTTAAACTCTCGACATAGAGCTGGCAAACTAGAGTACCTTATTGAATGGGAGGGATATGGGCCTGAGGAGCAGTGCTGGATCCCAGCCCATGATGGACTCGACCCCCTGCTCCTTCAAGAGTTCCATGCTGCTTACTGAGAGAAACCAGGCCCCCATCCCAGCGGCCATTCCAAGAAGAAATCTGCTCCTGGCGTGAGCTCCATGGAGGCTCTGGAAAACATCAGAGCTCTGTCACCTCAGCACCGGACTCCTTTCTAGACTCCATTTGCAAAGTGCACTATGGTCTGCAAATATGGCCATCATGGACTATGACTCCCAACCACCACATTCCATCTCACATTCACAGTGACCTGATTAGTGATTTCACACACCTGGACTCAATCACCACACACACTACATAAGCACACACTCATACACAGAGACTTTGTGAAGTAACTCTCAGTGTTTATTGCCTGAACTCCCAAGATTTTACATTCGTTATTGCTATTCTGGTTTATGATCTTGTTTTGTCTCTTGGATTCTGCTATTTTGGATATTGCCCTCATTGTGTTGCTTGCTGCTCACCTGACATTCTGTCTGTCTTTTTACTATGACCTTGCCTCACAATTTGGAACTGTTTGCCAGTGTTTTTTAATAAACTGCTAAAACTACATTTGCATCCATCTCCAGCCTCATTGGAAACAAAATAATAGCAAAACCCCTAAATTTGCCCTCTCAACTTGACTGTTAGCCTGTGGGTGTTTGGCACAACAGGCATGGTTGAGCATCAGCTGTGGATGGAGAGGAGGTGGGTCAAACTGGCAGGTAAAACTTGATGAGCTGTGTCTAATCACCAGCAGTTTTTTATGTCTGTTGCATGCTTTCAGGACAGAGAAGCCAGAGAAAGAGAGAGCTGAGCAGCACAGAGCCGTGTGTGTGTGTGTGTGTGTGTGTGTGTGTGTGTGAGCATGTGCTGAGCTTAATAAAATCACTGAAAAGCACTAAAAGCGAAAATGAGAACATACAATGAACCTTTGAGTTGTCACAAGCCTGCTTCCCATCTCCTCATTTCCCACAAACCGTGAGGGTGTTACAGGGTGATTCCTTGATGTGAGAGACCCTCAATTTTTCCAGGAAGCTAGCCCACACATGTGAGGTGAATTGTATGCCTTGGTCGCTTACAATATCCTTTGGGATTCCAAACACATGATTAAATATGATCTCTGCCATCTCAAAGGCAGTGGGTAGGCCAGGCAATGAGACTAGTCACAGGGACTTAGAAAGACAGTCTACAGTGGATTCAAGGAGGTCAGTGAGGAAATCTCTGGCTATGTGGGACCAGTGGTGTTGTAGAGTGGGCAGTGGCATGAGGTTACTGGCTGGCAGGGTGCAGGAAACCTTGGCTTGGGCACATGTTATACATGATGAAATGTACCCATGGATATTGGTCAGGATGTTTGGCCTCCAATACTTAGACTTTAGCACATTGTAGGTACATTGTGTGCCTGGGTGACCAGTAGCTGAAGTTGTGTTTGACCAGGTGATCAGTTTGCCCCTCAGCCCTTTTGGCACAAAACTTGGTGAGTAGGAGCACTGGCTATTTCTCTATCTACGTCTCATGTTATGGCAACGATAAAGCAAGAAGGAGGCAGAATAGGTTCGGGTTCATGGTCACAGATCTCAAATAGGTTCATACAGGACAGGGATTCAGCCTTAACATTCTTTGAGCCGGGTCACTATGAGATTCTGAAATTGAACCTGGTGAAGAAGAGGGCCCACGGGGCTTGGTGTGGTTTTAGCCATTTTCATGTACTCTAAGTACTTATGGTCAGTGAAGATCGTGAAAGGAAACTTGGCCCCCTCTAGTCAAAGCCACCAGTTCTCTAGGGAGAGTTGACAGCCAGCAGCTCCCAATTTCCAATGTCATAGTTCTGTTCTGCAGGCATGAGTTTTCTTATAAAAAATGCTACTGGGTAAAGCTTGGGCTTATCCCCAAAATTCTGTGATAACGCTGCTCCCACTCCTGATTCTGAGGTGTTGACTTCGACCATGAATGGCTTTGAAGGATCAGGGTGCTTAAGTATGGGATCTGTGGTGAAAGCAGTCTTGAGTCTCCCAAAGGCCTCATCAGTAGCGGGGTTCCATGATAGGTGCTTGGGTCCCTTCCTGAGGAGAGATGTATGGGGATTGGCAGTGGACCTGGATCCATGGATGAACCTCCAATAAACATTTGCCAAGCCAAGAAAGTGCTGGAGGTCCTTGACAGTCTTTGGAGTGAGCCAGTCTGTCACTGCAGTCACCTTGGCTTTGTCCATGACCAGCCCCTCTGGGCTTATGACAAAGCTTAGGAACAAGATTTTTGAGATGTGAAACTCACATTTCTCCACATTTACATAGAGCTGATTTCGGAGGAGATGAGATAAAACTTGCTTGGCATGGGTTACATGGGTGTTGTGAGACAGGGAATAAATCAAAATGTCATCTATGTAGGCAATCACAAATTTGCCTAAAAAGTCCTTTAGCATGTCATTAATCAGGCAATGGAATATAGAGGGAGTGCAAGAGAGCCCATAAGGCATGAAACAGTACTCATAGTGGCCAGAGGTGGTGCTGAAGGCAGTCTTCCATTCGTCACCAGGTCTGATGCGCACCAGGTTATATGTCAAGTTTAGTGAACACTTTTGCAGATCACAGTTGTTATAGAGCTGAGGGGACCAGCAGAAGCAGGTAGGGGTACTTAACAGTGATCTGATTTAGTCCCTGATAGTCAATGCAAGGGTGTAGACTACCCCCTTTCTTTTCCATGAAGAAAAAGCCAGCTGAAGCAGGAGAGATGGGGGGTCAAATACACCCCTGCTGGAGGGCTTCCTGAACGTACTCCTACATGGCACGTTGGTCAGTGAGGGACAGTGGATATATATGGTTATGTGGTGGTGTGGTGCCAGGCAGGAGATCTATGGCCCAATCATAGGGTCTGTGGGGCAGTAGATCACTAGCTTTGGTTTTATTGAACACTTCTCATAGACCTTGGTATGCTTTTGAGACAGACACTGTGATTGAAGCATTGGGCCTGCTTCTGCTTCTGCTGCTGCATCCATTGAGTTAGTAAAGTAATCCCATCAGGTAAGGGCTGCAGGCAGATGCAAATGCAGTTTAATGAGTTTATTTACAACCCCTTTTCTAAAAAGGTAGGCCATGTTTTCAACCATGAATTCACACACACACACACACACACACACACACACACAAAAACACATCTATAATGGGAAAGAGCTGTTTTGCAATTGACTATACAAATAGATTCAACAAGAAATCGGAGCTATCTTTTTACAGATAGCTGACTACAGCTATATTTGACTACAGAAAGCTAAAGAAAAGACTTGTTGCTGCAATTCACAAAAACACCTAGAATCCAGGCACTGAAACATGGATTGGCGGTTACCATTTTGTGTCATATATGTTGGATTTTTGGAGAAGGGAAAAGAGAAAGAAAAGAGACCCTACCAAGAGAAACTGAATCGCAATGCAAAGCAACACTATTTGGACAAGCTAAAGGGAGCCTACTGGAAATAAATATCATTGGTTTATTTGCTGTGAATTCAAAACCAGATTACTAGACAATACTTTGGCACATGGAGAAACAACTAGTATCATCA
Source organism: Gogo arcuatus (assembly GCA_028570945.1). NCBI lineage: Eukaryota > Metazoa > Chordata > Actinopteri > Siluriformes > Anchariidae > Gogo > Gogo arcuatus. The sequence continues at coordinate 15,359,303 of JAOTRR010000056.1, forward strand.
GAAAGGGCAAATTCTTCTGTTTAGTTTAATATGTGGTATGTTGTGAAGGGTTAGGGACTTCGTGACTTATTCAACCAAGAAACAGGAGTTTGAAAATGGGTGAAGAAATTAGTAAAGATATTACTTTGCAGAAGTTTGATCTGTTTTCATTACTTCGGTATGTACAAATACTGAACAAATCTAATGTACAACACTTCATCGCATAGACAAGCAGCTAGCATCATTGGAAACGTCAAGTCATGCCATTTTGTGTGATATGCGCTCCACTTCGCTGCAATGAATATCTCGTGAGAAATTCAACTGAGAATAAGGAATGTAAATTTGGATGCAATCTGCGACAGTTGGGTTTGGTTACATATCTGCTGTGTCGGGAGCTGTAGCGGTCTCATGCACTACTAATTTGCGAGTTGCTGTGGCTGTTTCCTTGCTAAAAATTGAGCTAAGCAAGCTATAACATAAACTATAGGCTGATGGCACACATGAAGGTTATAAGATAGCAGTGTTATCTTGACTGGCTCTCAGACTTTCAACAGTTTGGTTGAATTTTCCTTATTCTTGCCCTGCTGTTAGTTAGTAGTTGGCTTTTTTTTTTTAAAATAACAGATGACTGTAAAGTTAGAATGTATGAACCCAGTATTAAATCAAACAAATAGCTTTATGCTGTATTCAGTGAGTGATAATTCTATGAGAGTGGTAGTGATGTGTTTGGGGGGAAGGGGGAGGAAGGACTTTGCATTTCCTTGTTTCTTAAGGTAGAGGTGGGCACCCCTACTTTCTGGTGATATAGTGCTCCCTTTTTTCTTTTTTCTTTTGGAGTATGGAGTCTGAATTCGCCAGGTGGCCAATTCTTACACATTGCACCTTTAAAGGTGGAAAAAGATAACATGATTTATCATGGTTTCACCTGTTTTTTTGTTAGATTTTTTTGTTTGTTTGTTCATTTGTTTGTTTTACAAAAAACATGGAATTTTAGGAGCGGTGTGTAGACTTTATTTATATCCACTGTATAGACTCTCACCATCCACTTTATTAGGAAAACTTGTACACCTACTCATTCATGCAATTATCCAGTCTGTCAATCATGTGCTAGCAGGGTAGCAGTGCAATACATAAAATCGTACAGATACAAGTAACGAGCTTCAGTTAACGTTCACATCAAACATCTGATTTTCACACTGAACAGTCAGGAGATTTTGGTGTGAACATTGACATTTATGGCATTTGGCAGATGCCCTTTTCCAGAGTTACTTGCATCTCTTAGTTTCCCTTGAAGTCTCAATCAGTAGGTATGCTAAACCAAAAAAACATCCAGTGAGTAGCAGTTCAGCAGGTCAGAGGAGAATAGCCAGACTGGTTGGAGATGACAGGAAGGATACGGCAACTCAAATAATCATTCTTTATAAATGTGGTAAACAGAAACAAATCTCTGAATGCACAACATTGTGGTCGATGGGCTACAACAGCAGAAGACCACATTGGGTTCCTCCACTTATTAAAACTGAAAGGGGAGACTGATGACACAATGGAGTTTTAAGAGACACATTTTCTGTTTATTGACTGCCTCCTAGTTTGACTTCTATTGTTGCCATTTGCAGACAGCACTTTTCTACAATGTCCCCACACCTACTGAAACTAGTACACTGAGCATCACAGCTACAACTGAGAGAAACTGCACAAAATCATTTGGAGACACTTTGTCCCTCAAGTTCTCTGTTGGGTAAGAATGAATGTGTCATTAAAACTTGACCTAAGAAAATAAGTGGCTGATCTTCACAGATGATTTAGAAACAGATTGTAAGGAGTCTTTTTTTTTTCATTAGATCAGTGTAAATCATATAAAATAAAAAACCTGCAAATACTCTATTACACAATCAGTAATATTTTGCAAGCACAAAAGTACAGTACAACCAACTAATAACGTATTACAGCTGAAGCAAACACTATAACATACATTATGTCATGGATCAACTACCTGATTTGTGCATGCCATTTCCATTATAGAACTGGATACTGGGGCCTGTCTCATGAAGAAGTATTTATTGGTCAGCTAGCTATCTTTGAGTTTTATCTTACCCTGGACTTTGTGTAGGTACGTTTTACTAGGTTATATCGTAAGTTCTGCTGTACAGATGACTTGCTTAAGTCATCAGGTTAAGTTTGTATCACAGACAGTAAATAGTGAATGCATATTGCTATTGACTACATAAAATATATTTGGTCAATATACCGTATGCGTTCATTGAAGGGAAGCACAGTGCCCTGCAATGGACTGAAATCCCTTCCACAATGTATTCCTGCCATGTGCCCAGTGTTCCCAGGATAGACTCCAGATCCACCACAACCGATCAGGATAAAAGTAATTATTGAAGATGAAAGAATGTTACTAAATATTTTACCATTGTTGACAACTGCACAGGACATCCATTTCCATAGTTTATTCCATATTTTCTTTAACACTCACAGCTAAATTGGATATTAGCAGGTGTCCGAACAATTGAAACAAAAATAAACCGAAATTACTGTAGCATAAAATTCAAACTTCTCATTCTAGCTTGTACTGCTCACATTAATTCACCTCAACTCTCACCACACAGCTCTCTCTTCTTTTTCTGACTCAGTAATATTCACTGCAAACATTTAGCCTGCCACAACTTGACCCAAAATAACTTGACCTAACACATTCCCAGGACACCTCAACCTCATGTATGCAACAGACAGGAATGAAATAATAATGGGAAAGGAATAAAAACACAAGGAGCTGCTAACCGTCATAGTGCTGTAATATGTTACACAAGTCCAAACCTGGCATACACATTTGGAAATTTCTCAATTTAGATTCTTAAATTTAACTTTTAAATTTAACTTAACATGCATGAGCACGGAGATTCATCACTGATAATATTGCTCACAAGCATTGTGACACAAGTTAACTGCAATTTCGTTTGTTAAAAGATTTGTTGATAAAATTTGTTATTCATCACGTAGAGATCATCAGATTATACAGATGATTTGTGACAGCAAAGCCATTGTTTACCTACACTGCTTGGATTTGATTCTTTGGTGCTACACTCAAAGTTTATTCTAATTCAACTTCAATTTGCTCTCTCCGGCTGATACAAATAGATGGGTGATAAACAGGATTCAGTAATCTGCTAATCAGGAAAGCAGATGAATTTCCTCTTCAGGCTCTCATCGACTGTTTCTTAATGTTGCGCTTACACTAGTCGCAAAGTGGTTCACACTACACATTTTAGCAGATCAGATCAGGGCTATATTTTTGTTGTGTGCATTAGGCTTTAGGTTTGGTCAAGTGGGAAATCAGTCAGCAACCCAGGCAGGGTTAAATCTGCTTGGTGAGACAGACTCCTACCAAATGAACAAAAAAGCAGGAAATTCATTGCCAGATTTCTTACAATTAATGAGTAAATATCTTTTTATCATTATTAACTAACTTTGTTTTTTGTTTCTTTGCTTGTTTGTTTTGACTTTCAGATATAATGGAACATTAAACAGCACTAACATGGTCATAGTGGACATAAAACTCTTGTCAGGATTCACAGCAGATCCTGGTGAAGTAAGGAGTGAAGTGAAATGAAGCACTGTGCTATAAAAATACTGTTGCTAAAAAAAATTCTGCTGTGTGTGTGTGTGTGTGTGTGTGTGTGTGTGTGTGTGTGTGTGTGTGTG
>JAOTRR010000056.1:15392611-15408478 GCA_028570945.1 Gogo arcuatus
GAAACGTGTATTGTGGTCAGACGAATCAGTATTCCAGGTCTTTTTTGTAAGAAATAGACACCGTATGCTCTGGACCAAAGACAAAAAGGGCCATTCACACTGTTACCAGCAACAAGTCCATATATCTTCTTCAGTTACAGTTGCAGCAGATATATTAGTTCAGATATAACTGTATGAGCAATATTTATACAGCATGAGACCCAACCGCGCAGGTGGAGGAAGAACAGTCAGCACTTAGCTGTAAAACCTTAATCTCATCTCTGCCACCACATGCCAATCTGTAGCTCTACTCTTGGTGCTGAACTCATCTGTGAGTTAAGAATCTTAGCTAAGGGCTGAAGTGATGGATGGATGGATGAATGGATGGTTGTTATATGGGCACCAATAATGACAAAAGAACGGATCCTGTTTCCCTTGTAGAAAGAACGTGGGGGAAAAAATGAGTACACCACCCACCTGCCCATAAAAAGCATCAATGCTAGTCCTTTAAGCGCAGACTGGAATGCCACTAAGTGTTGAGCGACCGAGTGAGGTCGTAAGCAACAGCTATATTTACCATCAGGGTAACATGATCTCTGGCATTCTGGATCACTATGCTCATGCAATCCACCTTGTCTTCTCACTCTGGGGCAACAGCCTCCAAAGCCGCACACCATCTAGCTGCAAAATGCGCCACTGGTGAGCCTAAAAGCCAATCTATAAAGTACTTGCTTTTATTTGTACTTTTTCTTAAAATCTAGTATATGCTGTTTGAGTACCATGTAAGATTTTTTTTTAATGGAAACAAGGGGTATTTTTAGGTCGTGCTTTATTTTAAACTGTGCATTTACCAAGAGATTTCTGAAGTATTCCAGCCATATTCTGAACATGAATTGTGCTATTTTGATAATATTTTGATATCACACAGAGTGTGATATCAACATAGAAATCAACATAGTTCAACATAGAAATAACCTACGTTTGTCGTGCTACTGGACTTTGTGCAGCAAGCTGACCGCAGATCCTCCTGCTGTTTTCTTTGTTTAATTCTCCAGCTTTGAGCATTGAAAGTTGGATGGGACATGTGACAAGCTGCACCCTCTGTTTTTCCACTGACTGGAACTGAGAACGGTTCAACATACAGCAGGTACCCCTTAACCTAACACCCGCGTCTCCTACACGGGCACATACATGATTCCGAGAAGCAAATGGCACTGATCACATATGCAAAGAATGAAGAGGGTTGCAGATTGTTTCTGAACAGGCTTCAATTAGATAAACTAAATGAGCTTATCTAATTTATTATACCAAATTAATATATCAGGAAATAAAATTAATAAAAAAAGAATGATGTTGAATGTATAACCTGGCTGTTGCTAAGGTTTCATAACAATATTAATAATAATAATAATAACAGTGAATATAATTTAATAGCAGGAGAAGTATACAGATATATTTCATTGTTGAGTCAGTGGTTCATGTGGTATTTACTGTTTTGATTTGCACTAAAAATGGAGGTAGAAAGAGAACAAACATGTTAAGTTATACACATTTTAAAGTTTGTGAGCGTTGTGAACAGGCCGAGTTTAGCTGAGATGAGAAGGGAATCACAGCTCGACTTAAGGCCATGCCAGACACCACAAGCTCTTATCTGCTCATATTCCCAGGCAAATATAGACATGCCTGAGACTTTTGGTTTAAGTACTGAACATGCTGACCACGAGCATTGTTTATGTTCCAAAAAAACACCTCTAGGTCTGTGATGTGAAATGATTAAATCCCTCCTGCGGTTTGACTGTGCTGTGTTGGGTCAGTATTTTCGTAACTTCATTACTTCAGTATGAAGTCACTTGCTTTAGTATGCACGGAAGTGAGCTTTATGTTTATCAATATTATATTTGACAAGTTTTTGTTGTTTTTGGCTGGAGAAATCACGGAATTGACGCCTCTGGTTTAGGTTACTGTTTAGCCTGATTTTTTTGCCCAGGGTTTCTGACTCAATCCTGAGCTTGGGTTAGTGCCTGTGTGGCGTTTTGCATGTTCTCCCATGCCTGTGTGGGTTTTCTCCAGGATCTCTCCGGTTTTCTCCCAGCCAGATTTACTCTTAAAGTAAAGGGGGCTCACCCTTCCCAGAATCCAGTTTGTTGTTTTTGTTTATACGGGCCACTGCATTTTGAAAGTATGTGACCGCTACTCTGTTAGCTCTCTGTGCAGCAAAACCTGCGCAAATTCACTGTTAGTGATCCTTTCGAAACCCATCTCGAACTTTTTCTTAATCTACGTGTTATACGTGGAAGCTTTGAACAAATTATGCCTTATCTTTTCTTTCCTTCGCGGCCACCCATGAGACGGACGAGGCTGGTTCGGGTCCATTACGATGGAATAACTACACGAAAACGGAAAGAATCGGTTGAAAAAATGTAAACTATAGATACTTTGACAAAATATTTTCCATTTCACGTGACAATTTAAGATTGTTGCCAAGTTGTTTTTGGAATATTGCTTGCATAAAAAATTGATAACTCACTACTTGGCGCAGAGGATTTTGGCAAGAGTGAGCCAGTCCCTTTAATTGCCCCATGTGTGATTGAGTGTGTGTGCATTGTGTCCTGCGATGGACTGATGTACATCCAGGGTGTATCCCTGCTTCATGCCGAGTGTTCCTGGGATAAGCTCCGGATCCACCAAAACCCTGACCAGGATAAAACGGTTATTTCAGAAGAATGAATGAATTTACGTAGTAAACAACAGCAACAAGCACTTTGGCCTTAAATTAATGGAATTTGGTTAATATATTTGTACAGTGTCTTAGAACAAGAGAGGTGTCCTGAATTTATCTGAGGCCAAAGAGGATAATAAAAAAGCAAATAAGTCTGTATCTGTTTAGGATAGTTTTGCTAGGAAACGTACCTTAGATACTGACTACAATGCTGTATGCTATCGGCTAGTTTTTGTGTACTTTGGACACTAAGGGAACGTGGTTTTAGAGTGGTAACTTGTCTTATGGGTTTTGGTATCCTCTGTAGTGCGGATTTTTTATTCTAGTCTTAGTATGCCATGTGCTTTGGTCTGCCTCTAGTGCTACCTACCCCAGAACTGAGTGCTGAATTATTGATGCCTCTGTGGACTGCATGAAGAGAGAGAGAGGCAGAGAGAGGAAAGACAGCAAATGTGGATGCATGTCATTGAGTGAGTGAGAAAGCACGAGAGCAAAGAGAGCAGTTAAAGAAATAGGAGCCTTTTTACTGAACCCAACACGCCGACAACACCAGATACTTTTATTTATTCAGACACTGCAGTGGCTCCCGAACAAGAGCCTGACTCTCCATGAGAATGTGCCATGCCACCTCAACATACAGCTCTGCTCAGGAGAGTTCATGTTACACACACACACACACACACACACACACACACACACACACAAAAACAGCAGAGTCTGCAGTGCACAGGCCCAAGTCACATCAGACCTCCCTAGAAGAATGTGGGAGGAAGCTTCACAATGCCATCCCTTAGCAAATCTAGCCCTGTTTACACACATGCCATGTTCAAAATAGACATATGATGTTTGTCGTCAATAATTGAATGGTTTTAAGAGCACCGTTCTCTCAATACACCAAGGTATCCAATATTTATAGCCAGTGATTATATGTTTTCCGATTGGAAATTTGTTACAGTTTGGTGAATGAGAGAGTGACGTTGTTCAACTTTACTCAAACAAATAAAATGTATTGTGGTATTTCTATTGCAAAATATTAATGAATATTTTGGAAACAGGTTTTTGTTTTTGTATTTATAAATTGATTAACTATAACACAATAATTAATTAATTATTAATGAATCGACTAATTAATCATCATCATCAATGATTAATATTATTATTATTATTGTTATTATTATTTCATATTAGGCATGTAACGATTCACCCAATTCATGATTTGATTTGATTCACAATATTGGGTTCACGATTCAACTTTCCCCATGATCTTTTTGAAAAAATTAAATGAAGAAAATTTTATTACCAAAGAAATGCAACATTTATTTTCATATTCTTTATTAACATAAAAATTCCTTTTTTAAATTAAAAAACAACCTTTTGTTTCTTTTTCTTAATAACCTACAATAATTATTTACACACATTTGTAAAGGTTGGAGCAAAAAATATTCCTTTTATTAAAAATGAAAAAAGTTAATATCATATAGACCTTTTCTTAATAAACGTTTATGAGCATTTCTACTACCTGCTTTTGCTTCTCTTTTCTTTAGCTTTCAGCAGTCTGTAAAAAGAGAGCTCTGATTTCTTGTCAAATCTATTCATACAGTCAATCACACAAGAGCTCTTTCCCATTTTAGATGTTTTTTGTGTGTTTTCGTGGCATTAGAGCTGTGTTACTTTCACCTAGGGTGAAGTCGTGTGTGTTATTGTGTAAATAACGCAACTGTACATTACAGTTGTACATTACAGTACATTTACAAGCCTTTAGCAATGCAATTGGGCGATATAAAACTGAGATTACACCGCCTGATAAAAAATCGTGATTCAATTTTTTATTTAATCGATTCAAATTGTCAAATTTGTATCACGATTTATCGTTATATCGTTATCGATATATCGTTACATGCCTATTTAATATTATAAAATAACCCTGAGTAGGCAAAATAGTTGCTATGAAAATAAAGGCAGTTATTATTCTTTTTTTGCAGTCGATGCGGCCTGTCACTGTCTCTCCTCTGTCCGAGCTCTCAGCATGTCTCGTGTCTCCTCCACGGCCAAGCGCTACGCTGGCTCCTCCTATACCAGCCACTATAGCTCATACAGCTCCTCCCTGACACCCTCACTCGGGACTTATGATCGTGACAAACTTTCCTACAAAACCCCCTCGACGGCATTCTCCACCTCTAGCTACCTAAGCTCGAGCAGCAGTCGCACACGGAATTACCACTCTTCAGAGCCTGAGCGCGGCCGTCCTATCCCTCGCACTGACCTGCTGAGCGGCCGGCGCAGCGAGAGCCTGAGTCGCACGCCCTTAAAGGGCTATAATTCAGGACTGAATGGCGGCTCAGCCTACGGCTACTCGCCGGCACAGACCAGCTACCTCTCCACCTCTCCCATGTCATCCAGTGTCTCCCTAAACCGAAGAAAGTCAGTCAGTCAGAGTGACCTGACACGGGAGCTGTCCTCGCTGGCCCTCAATGACGCTTCCAGCAGCAGTCTGAAGCCGGCATACAGGAGCCGGACAAGTGATGTCACCGAGTCCTATAGCAGCAGCAGCTTGCGCTCAGGCTTCGGGATGTCACGCAGCTCCACACAGGAGGCCCTGAGCAGCAGCAGTAGCAGCAGCCGCTTCTCCACCTCCATTGGACGCTCCAGTTCACCTCTCAGGGAGGAGCCAGTGAGACTGGTAAGCTTTCCTGCACTCAGTTCAACATCAGTTGTGTATTTTCTTGCTGGAGGTTGTCTTGGGCATTTGAAAGGATTCTCTTATTCTTGAGCTTCTTAGGGCTATTATAAAGATATACCAGTTCAATACCACAGTAGTGTCTCCACACAGTGCTTTATGTGCTAAAACAAACCAAGAATAATTCCCAAAGCCTGATAACAAATGTATCCAGGGGACCTGTTCCACGTGGAAAGAATGTTGAGTCACTGCTCAGACATATGACACTGAAGTGTTACAGTGTACGCTTTAATGGAGTTCAGGTAACAGTTGCTGAATTATCACTAACTTTTCAGCAGCATCAGAAAAAGGAATAGAACACACTTTGCTGTTTGCTGTAATTAAGTAACAAAAATATTAACAAAATTACAGGACTGGCAAGCAAAAGATATTTGTGTTGGCATGTTTTTCACATATTCATAATTTGTGTACTCAGCTTGAGTTTGGTGTGACAGTGTGGTGGAATGATCTGGACAAAGTGTTCAGATACAAGTATTGCTATTTCAGATGTTTTCAGAGTATGCCTTTTTTTTCTTTTTTTTAAACCCATGTGAAAAATCATGTCGAAAGTCAAGGCCAGTGGAAAATTTGGAAGAAAGTGAGGGGAAAAAATTCCAGAACAAAAAAGAAAGGAAACAGTAGTAAAGGGACCAAGTACTGTTTTATGAACTTGGATTGTGTTATTGCTGCTTTTTAGAACTTCGATATCAGGATTAATTGTCACAACACATTCACTTTTCTGAGACATTGGGGGTATTAAGATTTATACAACAGTTTAAACTCTGATTGGAAGCAGCAGATTACAATCTTTAAAATTGTTAACTGTTACAATTTTGTACAAAATTGTGTATTTTCCCTCTTTTCTTCATTGTTACATTATTTTCATAGATGTTAAGTAAGGGATAATGTACAATGAGCTGGTCATTATTGCAAAATAAACCCTGACATGGTGATTCAGGACCCCGACATGGAACGCAATAATAAGCAGCGGGGTATGTTATCCCGCTTATTACATGGCTCCCTAATACAGAAATCAATAATTTGACATAAAATATTGATTCAAAATGATTTTATTGATTTAAAAATTATTTTATTGCTTCCGCTAAAAAAGACGTCCAAATAGTCCGTTAGATTCTACGGTTGGAACTGCGTCCATAGCAACGTAAACTCTGTAGCCTTCTTAAAGGGGTCGGCTCGTCCTTCCCAGAAGCCTCTGCACCAAGTAGCGAGTCGCCATTTTCATACCTATGGATGTTCCAATGTTTGCAAAACAATCCGCAACAATGCAGCGACACACCCTAAACCATAGGTCATAAATTGTAACGTGAAATTGAAGATATTTTGTCAAAGTATTTGTATTTTAAATTCTTTTGGCCGATCCATTCCATTTTCGTATGGTTAATCCATTGTAATGGACCAGAACTGGCCTCACGGACGGCCACGAAGGAAAGAAAATATCAGGCATATTCTATTCAAAACTTCCACGTATGACACGAAGATGAAGAAAAAGTTCAAGATGGGTTTTGAAAGGATCACTGACAGTGAATTTGCAGAGGTTTTGCTGAACAGAGAGCTAACAGAGTAGCAGTCAAGTGCTTTCAAAACAGAAATAATGAACTGGATTCTGAGATTGGTGAGCCGGCCCCTTTAAGATTAACCTACTTAATGTTATAATTCACATTCAACTGAACATTAAAATTAATATTAGAAAAATCTTCCATGGTGTTTTCTGATGGAGTAACTTTTTTTTGTTGTTGCTACAATCAAATTGTTAATTTGATTATTAAACCAACAAAATTTACCGGACTTCTTTCTGTGGATTGATGTGATTGGACGTGGTCCTCCAGAGTAGGACCACGATCAGACCTGAACAGAATTGTGTCTGTAGGAACGGTTTATTATTCATGTCAGCGATCTGCTATTCAGAAATAACAGACTGTAGAATGCTGTAATTGACCAATCAGAATCAAGTATTCAACAAAGCCGTGTAATAAATAAAAGTATCATAGCAAAACGTATATATCTCGATACATATCACATGCTATAAATGATTAAAAGTGATGTTATAATGACATTTCTCTCATAATGCCCACTCCAAGTCTTTGTCTTTGCAGTGGTTAGATTTAGACTTTTGATAGTTCTCTTGCTGATCTTGTAATTGTGTTAAATATTTTTTTTTAGCACAGAATTGACTCCCTACTTGTCATTCTAGTTGTTAATTCTTTTCAAGGAAACCAGGCTAAATTTAGAGCAATGTCTGTCTTACTTCAAAATCAATTGTCTGGATTTCTCAGATTAGTCTTCACGTCTGGGAATTTCAGAAGAGCACATCTGAGTTCAGCTCACTTTAATTCTCCTGCTGATGCTCTGAATATCTCAGACCAGTTCCATTCAGGCTACTTATGATGCACTGAACCAGGCCAGTACACGACAGTAGGCTGTTGATTTAAATGGCAGAAGTGTAATATCTCAAACCAGAGAGTAAATGAGCTGAATTGTTGACACCAGGAAAAGCATTTAATGTAACTTGATAAGCATAATTGAAAAATTTGACCAAAGTATGTCATGTTTTAAATAGTTCATGTTTCACATCTTTTCTGGCCCTACCAGTGAAGTATTTCTGTAGTGATCCTGACACATAAAATCTGAAGCGAGGGCCTCTTAATTCAAACTACAGCGCTGTAGATGTAAGAAGCAAATACCACTTTTCCAGTAACAACATACTTTGTGGTATTACAGTAGACTGAGTGTCTGAGTTAGTACTGGAGCATTAACAGAGCTTTCCTGTCAGATTGTTGCCAGTCTGTGCTTTGCAAGTTTCACTTCAAATGTGAATGTTTGAAATATATTTTTCCAGTTCTGTTTAACAGTTTCAATTTTCAGCCTCTAGCATAGGTTGTGACCAAAGTCTCCAGTGCAGATTGTATCATTGAATTCTCAGAACAAATCTCCATGCTGTCAAGATTGTCTTCACTAACATTATCTTCATCATTACTGCTTATGGCGCTTGATTATTAGTGATATCAGTGAAGCTGGTAACAGTTCAGGACATTTTGTTCCTATCTGTTGTGACATGCTGGAGGCAGAGAAAGGGGAGATAAAGAAATATTGTTCTTCAGCAGAGAAACAGAATGTGCCTCTGGTGCTGTGTCATGTGTTTTTTTTTTTGTTTTGTTTTGTTTTTTTGTCAGCAGGACAGTGTTAATTCATACATCTTAGAAGAAAATCTGGATTGTTGATTTATGAGGTCCGGTTACGGCATGGTTGTGGTTTTCCGTGTGTCTGTGTGGGTTTTCTCCAGTTTCCTCCCACCGTCAGAGACGAGCTCCGGACTCACCAGGCTCCGACCGCTATACAGTGGTTACTGCAGATGAATGAATGAGCTTCTTTAGGCTGCAACGAATAAAACAAATATATATTATATATAAATTTATGCATTTATGCTTCCTGCAAATGATTTTCAGATAAACACTACCTTTAGCAAACACACTGACAGAAAATACCTAGAAAATAATGCTACATGGGTTTTAGTTATCTAGTGTATTTTTATGATGAGAGAGAGCATTAGTGATGTTCTTCACTCATAAATTAAGCACTAACAACTTCCAAGTGCTGGCTTGAAAGTTGGCCACAGTAATGTAAAAATAATAAAGTGAATCGAATAAAGTGAGTCAGGCGATTTATATTTTCCACGCATGTATTAGAAAACAAACTTGCATGCAAGCACACACACACACACACACACACACACACACACACACACACACGCGTACAGAAACGGTTCCTGCCTTGAGGTGTTGTGTACATAAACGTTAGTGTTAGCAACCGGATGCTTCTTCTCTACAACATGTTAAGCCACCAAACCGCCACTGCTATTATTCAGAAGAATTTCTATCAAATATAAAATAAGCTGGTTATTGTTTATACAGTTTACTGGACTAAGTGGAACACATGCTTAAAAACCCTCTAAGCTGTTTGTGTGGTAAAACCTTTACAGTGCCTCATTGGAGTAAATCAGTAGATAAGAAAGAATAGCTTGGACGTGATCTTCATTCTGTTGCACTGTGATACAGTAGCTTCACGACACGTCCAAACAGAATACACTGTTAAACGCTGCTAGGTTGGCTGCTTGTCAGACTGCTTATAGAAGGCGTAGTTGTTTTGCCAACATGTAAGGAATAACACACAACAGATCATGCTGTTATACGAAAGTAATCCACACCGGGGGTGCGATGCAGCATGACATGCAAGCAGAGTGCCACTAACACCCGAAGTGCATTACTTTCATGTAGCAGTGCGGCCTGGACTGTGTTATAGCCATGATGAACCTTCTGACCAATCAGATTCAAGCATTCAACTACATTGTGGTATCAAATAAGCTTAGCTTAGTGCTGTGCATCTTGGATGAATTGTGAATGGTCATAGGCCATCATCCTTGGGTGTGAGAAGCGTAGTACCATGTTTCTGTATGTTGTGTTTCTTGTGTACTTTCCTGGAGAAAAGTGAGCACCATCCTACAGTACTCTGTGTAGACATGGGGTGGAAGCGGCACTAAGTGGTGGCAACACCTAATTTTGTTTTTGGACAGTGTTGCGCTTGTAGAATAGCTGATTTGTTCCTTGGAGCAAAATGAATGGCTACATAATGACTACTGTATTGGCTTCATAGTTGATTTATAGCTTTGGATTTATAGCAATGGATTTGATCAAAATACCTACGCTATATTAATGATTTAAATCACCAATGGCAGGGGTGGCTGGGATAAATGGGCTAGCAGGGCTAAGCACCCTGCCTTTCAAAGATAATAGGATATCAATAGAAGGTTTCATTTTTGACATCCACATCAGATTATTTGCTGTTAAAAAATATGGATTATTTTGGACTTTTGTGGAACCAAGCACAACAGCACCACTGATGGTCGTAAACCAAATACACAGAATGGTATGAAGAGACGAGGTTAGGGCTGATTTCATTATAGCCCAGACTGTACAGAGACACTCGTGTCAGGTGATTCCACAGAGTGACACGCCCCCTAGATTTGATCTCCATTCTCTGTTTCTTTCTCTGGAACATCCGTAACACGTCATCAGCAGTGACCGAGAAGGTGGATGTGAAATACAGTCGCAAGCGAGGTGGATTATTTACTCTCTCGTTCTTTTCTTTCTACCAAAATGAATTTGGAGGAGAAACTAAAAGCACACAAAGTACAAATTATACAAAAGGACAGAAGAGAAAGTTTTCAATTTAGTATATTTTTTGGTTTAAATGAAAAGGATGCAACTTATCTGTTTAGCATGTTTGGTATTTATAGTAAACACAGCATGAACCCAGCTAAACATTATGGATTTGAAATAATAATAATAATAAAAAAAAAGAAATCACAAATACAGCTGCCTGTCTTTAAGAGTGTGTGTAATAGTTTAGACCACTTCGTTCTTATTATGCTATCGATGAGACTTTTTGATATAATGCGTTGCTTAACCCAAATAGTCTCGTTGTTGAGCTATTGATTAATATCAGATTTTAGCCTCACATCTAATATCATGAGTTCACAATTGGAGTGGCACCCATGTGGCCACACCTACCCTCCTTTAACAGTGTGCAACATGTTAAGTAACTTTACACAGTCACAAGCCTAAGGATTGGACATATCGTCCTAATTTCATTGCCATCACCATTGCAGTGTTATTTGTAGCTAATTATAAGGTTAGATAGTTCCCTGGAGTGTCTACCAGCCCCCTTTTTGTGCCATATTTAGCCCAGAAACGTTATCGTTTTCCCTTCTATATTAGTGGCATTGTACAATGATTAGCTTTTGCAAGTCATTACATCTGTCTGGGAATATTAGTGATGTTTGAATGGTATTATTTATCACCTTTTTATTAATGTTTGCTTAGAACAGGTCTGCATTCTTCATGTTTTAGACTGTAAGTTATAAAAAGGTTTCCCTGGAGGCTATGCAGAGAAAGTGCTGGTGTGCGTGCGTATGTGTGTGTTTGTGAAACGTGCACACTAAACTGACGTGGGTGAGTGCGCTGAAGTGGAAAAACCCACAACTGCAAATATAGCAGCTGGGAATGTGGGAAGCGTCCTCTTGTACACACACGAGTTGGTCCTCGCTGAGCTCTGACGGATTTTTTTTTTCCTGTTTGTATGTATTATTGTGGAGTTGTTTTTGTTGCTCACTGATCGCTGTGATTTATACTGCTCACCACCTGTACCATCATGCCTCCAGTTTACTGAACTACATTTCTCTACGTGAGCACCAGAGAGTTCTGCTTAAAGTCATTCAGGAAGGAGTAAAAGAAAGCTCTCAGTGGTTATCTTTGCAGCTCATTTTATTTGAAGGACAGAATGCGCCAGTCGTACACGGTGACTGTGACCCCAGAGCGCCCCGTTTCTTTTTTGTCGTTTATGAAACCACACGAGACGCGGCGGAAGAGTTCAGCTATGTCCGGCTCCGTGCTCGTGTCCACCTTCGTTGGGCTTCTGATTAATCAAGTCAAGGTATGAGTGTGTGCTGGGGAAAATCTGTGGTGCAACTCTGATTAGGAGTATTAACCAGGGGTTACACTGGGATTTAGGAGATTGTGGAATTTTATATGGTTGTCAACAGTGTTGGAACAAATTGATTTATGTGCTATTATGAGGACTTTTCATCACTGATATCATGCAACAGTAATAAATAATGAGAGAAAAGAAGTCCTTAATTTAACTACAGTTGAATTGCCAGACTTTTAGTATTCCTTGATTTGTGATTTTGGCTTCAAAATGAATAAAATCTGATTTTATTCTGACATTACAGTAGCCGATACTATAGAACAGTGGTTCTCAAAGTAGGGTCCAGAGACCCTAGAGGTCCGTGAAGCATAGCCAGGGGGTCCGTAACTTTATTTTTATTTTGATACATTGATGGAAAACACAACCTACATTAATCAATGTTATTATATTTAGGGGTCCAAGCACCAAAGTCAACTCAGACCTAATGTGTTTTATCAGTGGAAAGTTCAAGAATAGAAAACTTTATGGCTCCAAAAAATGTTATTTGAAAAATCTAAGTAACTTATTTTACAGTTAAAAGAGTTCCTAGTAACAAAACATTTTAGAATCACTGCTATAGAAGAAATTTTCTATAAACCAATGTTAAAATAATAAAACAGCATTGTCATGCTATGATTCAAATTACCATCAAATTATAGGAGCTCAGCTCCACTTGTGCTGTGCTGATAAGCTCCCCACAGACCATGAATGAGCTTCGTAGAGCTCATAGCTCCAGATGGCAATTGGTGTTGCAATGCATTCTTATATCAGTATGCTCTAAGCTTTTATGGATAAGCATTCACTTGGTTATATAATGCTAAAGCAGTGTCCCTTGCTTCTACAAGACTGCATCAAAATATCTTTTTAAAGAAAATCAGAATAAGAAAAGTTGTACATATTCACACACATTCTTACTTTCACACCATTATCTACACAGTTATCGTCTGCTAGCCTGGTATCTCTTGACCGTCGTGTCATCTTTGCTGTTGGGCCATGTTTCTGGCTGCTCTCAGCAACAGCATCTTCTGAATATCGGCTGTGTCAAGGTTGTCGAATTTTGGGAAGTTTCCTTTTCCAACTGCAAGCGTAGCAATACGCCATGCACAAGTCAGAGGAAGTGTTCTGTCAGATGTAGGCAATATTGTGATAGATTACTCATGTCACTTGCCTGACCACATGGACAATTGACTTTAAACGCTATGAAGATTAATGTGAAAGATTCATTGTTGAATAATGTGTCCTCTGATTTTGAATGATGTCAGAGGAACTCAGTAATGTCATTAGCATATAGTGCTATAATACTACAGATTAGCTTTATTGTCACTGTATGAGTACAGTGCTTGTCGAACGTCCCATTCCAGATTTAGTTCCCCTTTGCTGTTATAATAACCTCCACTCTTCTGGGAAGGATTTCCACTAGATTTTGGAGCATGGTTTTGGGGATTTGCTCATTCAACCACAAAAGCATTAGTGACGTCAGGCACTTTTGTTGTGTGTGGAGGCCTGGGGTACAGTCAGGGATCCAGTTCATCCCAAAGGTGTTCAGTGGGGTTGAGGTCAGGGATCAGGAGAGGACACTCGAGTTCTTCCACTCAAACCTTAGCATACTATGTCTTCATGGAGCGCACTTTGTGCACAGGGGCATTGTCATGCTGGAACAGGTTTGGGCCTCTTAGTTCCGGCGAAGGGATATTGTAATGTTACAGCACACAAAGGCATCCTATACATATGGGTGTGATGGTCAGGTGTCCACATACTGTTGGCCATATAGTGTATATAAAGAATAAAAACCTGTGGGCATAAATTATATATGTAAAATTGGTAGGTAAATGTATATGGATATGTATATACAAACTTTTAATAGAAATATAAAGGTCAATAGATTAATCAGAATGAAATAGGTAGGAAGTCTATGTCTGTGAGTGTTCAAGTTTTTAGATAAGGAGTAAATGAAATATACATATTAGCAGCTTGTCAGTATTGTGCATTCAGTTTGACAGGGAACAGAGCAGTCTTCAGCAGGGATTAATTGGAAGGAGTGACAGCATGACATTATTGATACTGTCATGTGCTCCTGTGTCTTTTTCTCTCAGGTAACACATTAGAGGGCAATGCAGGCTGCTATGAGTATACAGCAGCATCATCATCATCAGCTGCGTTCTTTGGTCATGTCACATAGCTTCCCTTGTATTTATGTTAGAATACAGCATCCTAATCTGCTACATGCGTTTGTATTAGTCTGTAATGTGTAGTATTAATCTTTAGGATTAACAGCAGACTTGAGACATTATGTGAGCTAGTTCCCATGCTTTGTGATTGTGAATGCGTCCTCTCTGTGCTGACCTCCTGTGGGCCTCTGTTCCGGCCCCTTGGGGTGCTGGCAGAGTGACAGGTAGCGCGTAAGTGTGGCTTGTTTCTGAGCAGCTGGCTGAAACAGGGAGGACAGGACACAGTGTTCTCCAGCTTTTCTAAGATGTTCTGCCAGCTCAATGTGGAGTATTTGGAGAAACGTGGACTCTCATTTGAAGTTCATACCCACCTTTTCCCAAGCAAGTCGATGTAGGAATATTGTTATAAATAATAAGTGTAGGACAAATGGATTAAGGAAGCACGTCAAATATCTTTACGGTACTTCAGTGCTTTGAAACAATTGCTCACATCACAGAGGGTCATACTGCCTGTGATATGATTGTGCTTTACTCAACTGCCTCACTATAAGCAATTTCACTCAAATTTATAGTAATTGGGATGTTTGATGTGAGCTGACTAGCTTATTTGTAGTGATGAACTGCATGCAGGGTCTTTGCTCGTTGTTCATTGTGTGACTTTTACAAATTAATGTTCTGAATAAGTATTAAATTCTGTTAGATTTGATTACACATTTGAGTATACATTGCATACAGATATGCTCCAGAGCATTTTTAAACCTGATCTGAACCACATTTGTACTGTGTATTCGGTTACCATGAAAGCAATTTAGACACGTTTCCTGGTATTTATAAAGTAAAGCCAAGAGAGACCACCGCTTTCAATATGCCACATAATTAGTAGCCAGGTTTCCATTACAGTTTTGTGCAAAATAGAAGCGATATTTTAAAAAAAAATAAACAAAACACAACTGCGAATGATCTGTGTTTCCATTGCGTGATGTTATGCGATCACTCGGAATGGGATTTCTCCTCTCGTGATAGCTCTTAGAGTGCTATTTTTTTCATAAAGGTAGTGTTTCCGTTTGCTCGTCATGTCATGTGACTTAAATGCGAAAAATGTGTTTCCATTTCAGTTTTGCAAATTATTGCCTTAACAAATTATCTGAAAAACCATCTCATGTGAGTGTAAAAACTTTTTTGCGATATTTGAGTTTTTTTCACGCATTTCCGTTACTTGTTTTTTAGAGCGCTGTTTTAGTTATTTAGTTATTTCAAATTGCGCATGAAGCAGGTTAACAGAAACACTAGTGTAGCCTTTTTAGCCCTTTTTACACCTGATGCGATGATGCATGCATGACTGTCAGAATTATTATGAACATGTGTGGCCCTGTGTTGTATGGTGAAGGGAAATAAGTATTCGGACATTATTGTTTTTGTTATTTAATATAGCAGCCCCATATCATGATGCTCCCACCTCCACACTTCACTGTGGGTATGGTGTTCTCTGTCTGGCTGTTGTTCCTGCTGCTTTCAGATTGTCCTGCAGCTTTTTTTTTTTGTGTAGTACAGATCAGCGGTTATCTCGATACTTATGGGTCAAAAATAGGTAAATAATAATATTAGATTAGATTAGCTTCAACTTCACTGTCACTGGACAAGTACAAGTACTTGTATATATATATAAGTAAATAATATAAATATATTTATATTATATAATATAATACATAATATAAATATATATAATAAATAATATAAATATATTG
>JAOTRR010000056.1:15441941-15459784 GCA_028570945.1 Gogo arcuatus
CAAAATACAGAAAAACCTATGAATGAGTAGGGGTGTCCAAACTTTTGACTGGTACATATTTTATCAAAATAACACGAAAATGTTGTTATTGAGGTTACTTTCTAACCTTGCCTTGGTAACCTCACACGATCTGATCAGGTTTTCGGATAGTGCCACGGCAAGTAAGTTTGTAATTGGATACCGGCTGTCAAAATATCCGCAATGGTCCTGTGCCATCACAACAGAGAAGAGCGCTTACACACTCTGTACGCATGACAGCAGGCAAAGTTTTAAAAATGTTTGAATGACTCAATAAAAAGACATTAACAAGAAACTGACTGAATTCATTCACAGAACTGACTGAATTAGCATGCAATTATTTTCCCTCCGATGTCGAGTGATGAGACAGTGATGAGGCTTGTATTTACACACTGAGAGTGAGTTTCACCTCAGGTGAGGAGACAGAGACTGATTAGATGTCTTTCAGTGGAATGTGAATTTCTGCCTTTCACTTTTTTTCACTTTTGGGGTTAACCAGATTTGACCGGTGTCTTGGTGTCTGTCACATTAGAAAGCTGTCGCTCTTGCGCTAGCATTCAGGTGTTCTCATCTAGCAGAATTGTTGACTATACCTTTAAATGTAAGGTAATGAAAACGCTCATAAAAATAGATTCACATATTTTGACTTTTTTTATACTGCAAAAAATATATATTTTTTTCCAAATCACTACAATGCTCTGATTTTATCTCTATCACTGTCCTCACAGCCCCACAATTCAGCTCAGTGATTTTTATTGGTCTTTTTTCCATATTTAGAACAGTAAAAAATAACTGTCATTTATGACTAAATGGTTCTCATTCTGTTAACATTCACAAAAGGGTAGGTTGTCACCACAAATGCTCTCTTTTACAGTCTTGTGATTCACACCCTGGCTGAGCTACGTCAGCTAGCTTCAATGCAGAAATAGCAGATGCATCACGCTAGGTCATGTTCCCATAATGGAATCTGCTATCTCTTTCACCTTCATGACCAAGTAACTTAGGAGAGGCAGAGGACTGAATCTATCTGCACTGAGAAGACAAGCAGAAGAACATGCAAATCCACGTCTTCTTGATGTGCTAAATTAAATGTCACAACCACGATACAAAACATAACCACTTTAAATTGAGGAGTCGTATTTATAATCATAAATTAATCTTTAATGATTAAACATTAAACTGTTGTAAGCAAGGACTTGCACAACTTTGAGCTGAATACCCTGGCATGGTCTTATCACCCAACGAAAATGACAGTGTGTGGTAGTTCAGACTGTTTGTATAAAGTGTGTGTGTAATTGGTTAATGGCAGTGAGGTCACACTCACCCTCCACACAGCAGAAACTCACTAGATGGTCTACGGCCAGTGGCCCCCATCGGCAGGTCATCTGAGGAGAGTGCGAGAGAAGTGAGTAACTCCTGGTACACACAAACAGCTGGCTATATGTACTAAGTGTGTGTGTTGATGTAGGTCTAACTCACAGGACTGTTCTCCAGAGAGGTGCGGCACCAGCACAAAGTCATCCGTATCGCAGGAGGAGTTCTTGCTGCTGGTGCTGCCACCGGACTCTTTAGACAGCTGCAGGTAGTTGGGAGGGCCGAGAGGTGGAGAGGAGAGCACATCTTCAGGCAGAGTCTGCATGTCTGGCAACAACTGCAGCAAAGAAAGAGACAGAGGAGCGGAAGGAAAACAATGGATTACCTGGAGCTGAGTTTGCAACAACACTGTTAATCCTCTCATGCATCATAATATGAAGGCATTCACCTAACAGTGCAGAACAGCTGCAGTGGCATGACAGTTTAGACAGTTTAGATGGGATAAAGCAATTAACTTACCGGAGGTGAGACGTAACGGCAGGAAGGCGAGCTGCCACAAGTGCTCTCCGACACTGAGCTCGGGCATGTAGGCACTGGCACAGGGCAAGCTGAGAGGAAAGAGTGCAAGCACTCGCTCAGTTATCAGCTCAACAACTCTCTGACTCTAAAATATGTTACTATATGATCATTATTCTCACATTTTTTGATGTTCGACGTTTGATCCAAGAAGGGATGGCTGAAGAATGTGTCTACAAGGAGTAAAGACAGCAGAGTGAAGTGAGTAACAACGTGCATTTCCAAATCTCCTAAACGAGATCTACACAGTTCCTGGATCAGTTCCTGCTGATTTTGAATTTTCACTACACCGGATTACAATGTAACATGGCACAACACAGTGCACATAAAGGAGGTCGAGACTGAAGCTGCATTGTTCTCCACTGTTTTACTTTGCTGCGTAAATATTATGTTAACAATAACGCAACTTTTTTATCTACAGAAAGTAATTTCATGCATCAAGTCTTTTTTGCAGGTGCATGATGAGCTACATGATGTCTTTAAAACCGTGCACAAAATTCACATTTTTAATTTGTGTAAAATCACTGGAAGGTGCACTGAAACATTCCGCTTTACCAGTCATGCAGTTCTGCCGCAAATATAAAACAAGGTTTAATAATTGCTCGTTAGCTAGTTTTTTCAAACACTGGGGAAGAATCTCAGTCATTCTATGAAGCTTGTAAGAAATAAAATGATTTTTGGAAATGCAGCCCATGAACCAAAATCAGGTCTGTTGCCTCTGCTAGAAACATGGCTAAAATTACTGAGTTCCTGAAAAAGTTCCTGGGTTCCATAAAAGGTGGAAATGAGCCTAGATATTGAAAAATACACGTTTCACTAAAGTTAATGATAATAAGCAATGCATGAGTCACAGTGCATTATAGAAAAGCTGTACTGACCAAAATCCATCCGGTCCTTCTGATTCCTCTGTAGTAAACCCAGCAGCAGATCAGCAAGGGGAGGAGATGTTTCCCTTGGGATGCTGAAAGCAGGAAGGAAGAGCTCTTTAGTCATAATGTAAATAGAAGCTGCATTACAATCTAGCTTTGCGTGTTATGAGGTGCATCTCCTCCAGTATCGGCCCTGTGTGAGTAATACTTCTTCTTACTTTGGCACGAGAGTCTTGTTTTTCTCATAAAACATCCTCAGGTCCTGTGGGCTGTTTGCCTGCGGGAAACAGCAGAAAACGGATACTAGTACGTAAGTGGTACAACACTATTACCACAACAACAGTGTAAAGGCTTGCAATTGCCAGGCATTTGGCTAAATTACAGCAAATCATCTGTTCCACCACAATAACTTGATGCAAGAATGCAGCAACGCTGTGGTCTTCATAATGCTACTGAGAAAGACAACAAATCCATGTTTCTGAGTAGACAGGAAATACAACTGGTTGACAAACCAACATCCATCACTAGACTCTGACCTGAAAAGGTGGCTTCCCTACAAGACACTGATAAATTACAGTCCCGATGCTCCACAGGTCTGCTTTGGCATCATAGTTCTGGGACATTATTACTTCTGGAGCCTGGAGGGGACAACAGGGGCTTAATCAATGTACCAACACAAACAATATGTCAAAGTGTCAAGCAGCAGTGAGGTGTGCTTAGACACCTGTGGGTTCTCACCATGTACATAGGCGAACCACACAGAGTGGCTGCCATCATGTTACTCTGAAGATATCGTGCGAAACCAAAGTCAGCTGTAGAACCCAGAAAGTACCTGTTAGTATATCTGTGTTTATTAATAACACCATTGTCTTCATTTTATGCATTTTGCAGACATGAATGATGCCCTATGTAATACATCTAGCTTTTATTACAGCCTAGCTACTGTATATGTGCACAGCATAGTAGGGAGTATATGTGAGGCATATCTGATTACCAATTTTAATGCGAATGCCACTGACGCTGGATTTCTTCCGGCCAGAGTAGGACAGGAGGATGTTCTGGGGTTTGAGGTCTCGGTGGATGATACCCTTGCTGTTGAGGACACGCATGGCTGCTGCTATCTGCTGGAGAAAGACCCTCAGAGCGTCCTCCCGCAAAGTGCCCTTAGCTGGAACAACCGAGAGGCACTGCTGCTGAGAAAGCCATTTACACACACGCTACAACATCCCCATCCCCTTGCTCTGACAGCTGATGAAACACGTGTGAGTGCTACAGCTACAGACGACATACCCACAAATATAACCTGTAGAATTACAGTCCATTAACCTACAGACTGATGAATGTACAGTACATTTTGCTGATGTTAGTGCAGCTGCTGTGTGAGATGCAGTTTTTCACAGTTGTTGGTCCCCTTTTACAGCAAAAGATCACTAAAAACACTGAGCTGTTAAGAGGTGATTTGGTTCTCTCCAGTCTTCTCAGTAACCAAAAGCAATAATAATCACAGTGGAGTGTTTATCACAGATAAATCCCACTGTCAACAATGGTAATTGAGTTGCATAATTCGCAGGAGGGAGGGCGCGAAGCTGAGACATGCTGAACCATGCCATATAACGCTATAGCGGTTACCGGGACCAAACTGTTACGTAGTGATAATAAACTCCAATTCCACACAGCACTGAGGCTAGAGTTCAGCTGCTCTTTATCTTGTGCAGTCACACAAACAAACTCTTTAGGAGTTTGGTGGAGGTCACCTGACTCATCAAAACAAGGAAATACAACACCACCGCGACTCATGTCACAACAGAACATGAAGAACCTTTTGAGAACAGATCAAAAATGGTACAAGGGCAACTTTGGGAAATAAACATCACACTGATCACTATGAAACAGAAGGCAAATCATGTACCCCATTTAATATTTAGTATGTGAGTAAAGCACGCTGAGCTCTAAATATACGTCTTAATGTAGGCAGCTGGTACCTCTGAGTGACAGAGACGTCACTGCTAGATGACCTGCTGGTGTCAGACACATGCATTAGCACTACACACTCTACACACTGTCCTGTAGTGTACTAATCTATCAATTCTACCAAAGTCTACAATCACTATTAACCTGAAGTGCTTACCTTGTAAATAGTCTGCCAGATCTCCTCCATTACAAAACTGTAACACACACAAGAAATGCCTTCTGATTCTCAGAATATATCAGTGTATAAAACAATACAATGTCACATAATATGTTAGTGTGGTGAGATGAGGATTTTGAAATATGAAGGGTGGAGAACAAGGCAGGCATAGCAATGTGATCGTCAGTTAATCTGATCTGAAGTGATGCAGTGTTACATCTTCTTTCACGCTGGGGCAGTTAATCTACTTATAACAGGAAGAGTGTAAAGAGAAGAAAGGATATGCATACTCAGTTCTCCATACAGAACAGCATTATACACTGCCAAAGGTTTCAAAGAAGTGTACTCTTTTTTTCAGCAAAAGCCACTGATAGTAGCTATTTAAATAACATGTTGATCAGACTGTCCTTAATTGTATTTGTTTAATAAGATTGACCTGTTCAGAACTGTTTTGGCTAAATAAAGGATAAAAGGACAAAATGATTGTTTTCCAATAACAGCACATCCTGAAGTGTGTTATTCCTCTTACACCACTGCAAATTATAAAATGCGATTACAATTTCTAATTTACTAAAGAGCAAGGCATTGTAATTTTAACCACTAATGTTAACAAGTTAGTTCCAGCTCTTACTTATGTTATAGCAGCTATCCAACAGTTATTCCCTCACCAGCCTCTCGTTTTTTTTTCTCAAAAAAAAAAAGAAAAAAATTACAACTTGCTATGTTACCAAAAAAACACGTCCTGAAGACTTTCCAGTGGTGGAAAACGTACTGACAAATACAACATGCTGAACTCAAGTCTCCTTCCATAAACGTTTTTTTTTATCTGTTTATTATTAGGCTTAGATTATGTGGCACTTCCACCATACAAACCCCTGTATTTCTGATATCAAAACAATAATATGTTACTATAATACGGCATTACTGTCAGAGCTGTGCTGTTATAGAAAACGAATCGACAACTTCTGAACAATCAGATTCAAGAATTAAACAGCACTGTGGGTATAAAGTCGGATAAACCTTAAATAATCTAGAGACTTGGGCAGACTAGGACATAAACATCTACCTGCGTCCACCACTTTAAGCAAACACTCGGCTCAGCTGAGTAATCTCTGTGGTCATACCAACTCTGTTCCAATAAACATGAATCAAGTGGCCACTCGCTTATTTTATCAGCAGGACAGAACTGATATCAAAGTTGATGAATTTGTTTTTCAGAATAGGCTTCTCAGGAAAGGTATTTTTAGTTTGTTTTTCCTTCAACCATTCCGGTGTTGAGCAACAGCACGCACTGGGCCATGTGACTAGGTTAGGTTCTGCATGAACAACAAGGACATGAGGAAAGAAGACAGACAGAAAAAGAGGAGAGGAGATATATGATGATGATGATGATGATGATGATGATGTACTCACCTCCATTACAAGAAAAACAAAATTAGGCGTTTCCTAGAAGAAAAGAGAAGACAGCATTTTATACCTCTACTTGCAAATCAGACATCGTTTACCTTTGCCCAGACACATTTAGTGGTGCATAGTAAGGGAGGGCAGGGACAGGATATAAATTAAAACCAGGGATAGTGTTACCATAAACACACTGTCTCTCATCCTGCTGAGTTGATAATCGCAGAACTGAAGTTTTACCAAGTGTCAGAATCCATATTATCATACAATAGCTATCACAAGAATA
Source organism: Gogo arcuatus (assembly GCA_028570945.1). NCBI lineage: Eukaryota > Metazoa > Chordata > Actinopteri > Siluriformes > Anchariidae > Gogo > Gogo arcuatus. Next base: position 15,448,534 of record JAOTRR010000056.1, read on the forward strand.
TAGATGTCTTATTATATATACGCCGTCAAACACATTGTCGCTATGACCTATTTTAAATTTTCCACTACGAGGAAGAAATGCATGGCAGCATGACGGAAAGCAGTGATATGACTATCATATAATCACTAATCTCTAGCTTTCCTACAGCGATTGCTCAGTTTTATTTAGAAACTGAATTGTTTCTATTTATACTCTGAGCTGGTAGTCCATTACACAGGGAAATGTGACGGGTTTTTTGTGTGTGGTAGGAATTTACGGTAAAGAGTGTAGGACCAGCAATCAATGCTCCAGCTGCCATCTTGGCGTTAGCTCCTCCCCAGAAATCTCATTAACCTTTTCACACAGGCTGATTTTCTCACACATTTGTATGCCGAAGCTGAACTCGAGACTATTCATTTGGCTCAGTCAAAGAGGGCAAGAGTACCTATATAACCCACTATTCATCTCAGCAGCAGAGGAAAAAAATGCCATTATTCTCTGCTAATGACTCCTCAGACAAGCCTGGCTCTAAAGCAGCTGAGACCCGTCCTCCCCCACTCTTTCTCACACTGATGATGAGGCTGAGTGTTCATCCTGATCCTTCCGACTCCACTGTGGTTCCAGTAATGGGACGTGGGGTGGGATTTGCACTGACCAGGGAAACATGTGACAGTCTGTACATTACAGCCATCAGCAATTACATAAAGAGTTATTAGGGGCGACCAGTGGCAATGGGAAAAAGGGAAGAGCTGGGTAAATACAGTATATCTAATCACTTCACCTCAGGACAGAGGCAGACTGTCTGTAATGAGGATAATATGGATCTGCCTAACTTTTCATACGGGCCTCCTCAGCATGCCTGCTTTCAGACTGCAGACACGCATAAGGTTTGGTGTGATATGCCTGATAGGACCTCGTGATCAAGTATGGGTTGGGAAAAATATTAAAAACAAACAGCACTAAGTCCAAAACCACACACACATGCACACACAGCACTGCCATGATCTCCCAGGCATTTCTTCTATGTCTATTGGCAAGAGATTGCTCTTGGTCTCCTGCCTAATAAATGATGTGTGACTAGGACTCACAGTGGTAGTAGCTATTATTATATAAACACAGATAAGGCTGCAGTGATCTCCATCTGATATACAGAACAGATCAGACACCACTTCCTAAAAATATAAAAATGACATAAAAACACGATATCCATTTCTTACTCAAGGTCATTTCCTGTACCCTTATAATCTCTTAGCTAACTGTAAACTGAGGATCAGCAAAACAAACCAAACACACTGTATTTTCTCCCACATTACTGTATTGTTAAGAACTGCTTGAAAAATGAAGCATATCGGGTACAAGATTATGAAGTACAAGACTGTGTACCAACCACAACCTTGGAAGCTTTTCAAGACAATGTAATCTTGTTTTATCAATATACACCCAGATGGGTTTGTTGAACATCACATTGCAAAACCATGGGCATTAATATGGTGTTGGTTGCCCCTTTGCTTTTATAATAACCTCCACTCTTCTGGGAAGGCTTTCCACTAGATTTTGGAGTGAGGCTTTGGGGATTTGCTCATTCAGCCAAAAGAGCATTAGTGAGGCCGGGTGCTGATGTTGGGTGAAGAGGCCTGGGGTGCAGTCAGCGTTCCAGTTTATCGCAAAGGTGTTCAGTGGGGTTGAAGTGAGGGCTTTGTGCCACTATGTCTTCATGGACTTTGCTTTATGCACAGGGGCATTGTCATGCTGGAACAGGTTTGGGCCTCTTAGTTCCAGTGAAGGGGAATTCTTAATACTACAGCAGACATTCTAGACAATTGCGTTCTTCCAACTTTGTGGCAACAGTTTCTGGAAGAACCACATACGGATGTGATGGTCAGTATGTGAATGTCCACATACTTTTGGCCAGATGAAGACAGATGTAAGGAATAAAACACTTCTGGACATTCTGTTATATGAAAAGTAAAGTGGAGCTTCTGTTACCAGCCCAAAGGATATTTCCCAAAAAACAGTCCCAAATGTTTTATTCCTCTTTATACAGCAGCAATCTGCCAAGGCTATTTTTTTTTATTTATTAAAGAACAACATTTTTTAGTTTAACGTTGTAGACCTGCGGAACAAATTTGTTTCCCTTATCACTTACATGACAGCATCTCTAAAGTGTTCCCTCACCAGCTTCTCTCTTTTTCTCTCTCAATGTTAATAAGACAAAAGGAAAATGCAGCTCGTCATGTTGCTGAGAAACCATCTGTCCTGAAGTCTCTCCCCTGATAGAAAACCTCCTGAAAACTCCCTACAGAAAAATGTCACCATACCAATCATTATGCGTTTTGCAGGTTTTTAACTATGTCCAGTTTACTGTGGAGCATCCAAGTCCTATAATATTGTATTCGAACATAATATAAACCAGTGGTTTGTATTACAACAACACTACTGTCAGAGCCATGGTGTTATAGAAAATTAATCAACACCATCTGACCTATCAGATTTTAGTTCTGTGGTATAAATAACGATAACTTCTAGTTATATATCTTTTCAGAACATCATACAGTGAAGAACCTTTGAGCTTAAAGTTTGGATGAATTCACAGGATGAGTTGTTGGACAGAACAAAACAAAACAAGCAGGTACAGTCTAGTGCTAGGACTAGATCTTCGTCAGCTGTGAGGAACACACACATACAAACATACAGTACCTTCATGCATAAACACGCACACACCCATATACATCTCAAATCCTGTGCTTTCATCTCTCCTTCCAACATGGAGCCAATAAACACACTGCAATTCTCAGGAAGCACTTTCAGGGAAGGAAGCATATGACAATGATGTCAACTTATAGTTAAATAATAATCATAAAGAGATGGCACAACAGGACAGATATCAGATTGTGTTAAACTACATGGCTTAGTAACATTCCTGAAAAGCACAAGCCCAAGCCTCTCCTGTTCCTTGTTTTTTCACAGCGTGTTTGTTCATATAAACCCCTCCCACTGCTTTCCAAGAACTGGAGAGAAAATAATGAAGCAAACCCTTACAGAAGGGACATTGTGTTTCGCAAGAGAAAGTTCAGGTTCTGACTCGATAGGAGGACTGCGACTGCTCGGATTTACAAAAAACAAACTTTGAACCTCTTACTTGCTTTCTATCCTTCCCTCTTTATCGGTCCCATGTGCCATTAGGTCATTTCTATCGCTGTTTTAATCACACAGTGTTCATGTCAGGTGAACATTCCATCTACATATTATGGGATTCAGATACAAAAATATATCTGAAAGCTCTAACTGCTCTATTAGAGGAATATGAAGGCTTAATATAGGCAGTCAGCCCCCTGTTCCTGTTATTACAGAGCATAGCTTGAAGCCCCCTCCACACTGCGCAGAGCTTTGATAGGATCTATACAGCTCTTACTACAGGGTTATAATTAAGTCCGCTGCGCAGACAGCCCCATTCAGAAAAAAATACAGCACAGAACGGTACCATCAGCTCTTAAATCTTAATTCGGAGGAAACCCATATCATAGAAATGCGATGTTTTTTTTAACAGCATATTAACTCAGACATCTTGTCGACAAATATAATTCAAGCTTCTCTTTCACAGTGCCTTATAACAGAAATACGTTGATGTCAGTAGCTCTGGAGCAGGATTGATGTTCACACTCAGATATAAACTCACAACTGGCTTACATTAGTCTTAAAAGGGAAAAGAATGCACAATAACACAGAGACACTAAACGCATGAAAGTTAATCCTGATCTGTCAATGACAGGGGTCATAAAGCTCTTTCAAAGCACAGCGAGACTGCTGGTGCTTCCGTGGTCCCCAATAACTACCCCAGGTTCAATAAACCAAAGGCTCATAATAGTTCTGCTGGTACATACAAAGAATTTGCAGTATGTTATGTTGCTAGTTAGTAATTTTCATTAAACAATTACATTCAAGAAATGACTAGTGCTCATTATTTACACATAATAACCAACCCTGCTCTTTTTAATAAGGTCTATCAGTTGACCGAGCATGTGTATTTATAGCTCTCGGCCAAATATCACAGCACGTGGTATCCTGACAAACGACTAATGAACTGCTGCATGCCGTCCCAGGCCCCCCACTTCTCCATTTCCAACGTGGAGGAAAAGCATTAAAAGCAGTCAGCAGGCACAGCAATAACAAATCATAGCCACATTGTTTCTCACACTAATACAAAATCTGCCCTCCAGCATCTTTTTGGAAGTCAGGAATTATATAGTCGACTTCACTACAATATGGACTACAATAAAAAGTGGCACAAAGACTCCATTTCCATCAGAAGATGGAGTGGGAGATGTGACGGAGGTATACAAGATAGAGTGACTGATGCTTAAGTTAAAGGATGAAAAGCATAGCTTAAGGGCCACTGTCAGCACTGCTGTTCCAAAGTAGGAGTGTTACATAAGGATGTTATGTAGGATGAGCAGGGAACAACTCTCCTCTCCCAGGTGTGTGGAAATCTGGGTCTATTTTCTCCTCAAAGCCAAAACACATCACGCTACTGAATCCAGATGAGCCCAATTAAACCAACAGTGCTGGCTTTTATACCCCAGGCTGCTTCTCAGCATCCACTCGTATTCATCTAGTCGTAGACATCGCTGCACTGAAGGGGAAAATTTGCTTAGCTAGTTAATGGAATTGGTTCACCTTTTCTTGCACTTGCTAATAATATAATAAACTGGTGTATAGTATAAAATCTTATAAAAATGTCTTCCCTATTTCCTGTATGCAGAATTGTCCTTTCAGTAAGTCTTTAATACACTCATTATCATCCAAACATCTTTAAACAATATTATTATCAGTACATGTTTGGGCAAAACATACAGGGAACTGTAGGCTAGGATAAGCCAGGGTGTATCTTGTAAGACAAGCCTATGTGATACCTAAGCTATGTAAGGAATAAAACACAATAAGGCATGATGTTATGGGAAAATAATCCATCCCAGGATGGTGGGATGTGATGAGTTACTGCTACCATCCTGAAGTTGATTATTTTTCTTTAATGGCAGATCCTAGAAGCATTTTATTCCTCTTATACCACAGCAATTTGCCAACAATCACAATTTTGATTTATTAACAAACAACAGATTGCGCTTTTTAGCTATTTATAGTCACATTTAATGATGTGGAACGTCTGCGAGACAAGTTAGTTCCTGTTATAACTTATGTTACAGCTGCTATAAAGAGTTGTTCCCTAACCAGCCTGTATTTTTTCCCTCTCTCTAGAAGGGAATTGAATTACAGCGACGCTAGCCAATCTGTGAGCTCATGCATACAGAAGTGGGCGGATAGCACTTTCCTCCAAGTGTTTAACACAAACAGAATACATCACCATATCAATGCTTATATATTGTTATTTGTTAAATAACCACATTTTATCTGTTTATTATTAAGACTTAGATTATGTGCAGCGTCCACCATACAAGTCCCTGTGAATGAGCCGGTACTATGGAAACGATAACGTATTAGGTTTATATTAATGCGCTAATTCTATCATTTATACTACAGCTGGAACAACCGTCTGAATCCACAGCTTCAGGATTCGAGGATTCAACCCCGCTGTGGTACAATTTTGGTTAAAGGTTGTGTCCTGGGACTTTCTTATTTAAAGTCAAAGAGGAGAGACATCTTTTAGGACAAAAGAGAGGCATTGTGAAACTTGGCAGCCACCTTTATGCAGATGTACAGGAATACAGAAAAGTGAATGAACAGCGAAACAAATCGAAATGTGACGTGTGCGTACCTGGACATCATAGAGCGCTACGATGTTCTCATGCTGCAGTTCCTAGAGAGAAGAAATCAGATATCATATGTAACAAACCCCAACAGCTGAGCTTCTCAAAACGCTGATCAGGACAATTTGAACATGATGAGACTCTGTAACATAGCCTCAAATGGCAACTCACCTTCAAAATTTTGATCTCCTTCCCAAGCAGAATCTGAGACTTGGAGAGGTTCTTTTTGTTAATGCTCTTAATGGCCACCTCCCAATCCGTCTTCTGACAATGGATTGATATGGAAAAAAAAGAGACAAAGAGACAGCCATTGATTACACTTCTGTGATTAACAGGAAATGAAAATGATGGCATGGATGAGATTATTTAATTTAAGCCTTTTTCATTCACACAAGCAAACTACACTGATCGGTCCTTCCTCCAGCGAGGTCTCTTCTAGCTCAGCACCAATTTTATTTTGATTTGGCGCTCTAACCCGTGCAGAGGACACTTCATTAAGGGGCACACGCTGGTATAGGAAAATAATCAACAATCGATAATGATCATTATTTTCTCTTACCACCTAAAGTTTTGATGAGTTTTGTTCCACTTATACCACAGCAATTTGCTCATGATTACAATTTGCAATTTATTACATCAATGACACATTATAGTTTTTAACTATTTACAGTTACATTTATGCTGTAGAACACCTGAAAAAAACAGTTGGTTCCTGTTATCACTTACATTATAGGAGCTATAAACAGATGCTCCCTCACGTCCTCTGTAAATTAATAAGATGAAAGAAAAACTAGCTTGTCATGTTACTGAGAAACCAGAAAGCACATCGTCCTGAAGACTTTCCTGTGGTGGAAAACGTACTGATTCTGGAGACTCCTTCTATAAATGGTAAACATTTCCTTACAAAAAACATCACCAAAACAACTATTAGACATTTGTTTTGTTTTGTTTTGTTTTGTTAAAGAACAGCAATAAATGTGTTTATTATTAGATTTATTATTTGGTTCATCTAAAAGCAAGCTCCTGTGAATTAGCTGTGACTATAGAAACATATAATAACGTATTAAATTAAGCACATTGATACAGTATAAACCTATGATTTGAATTACATGCAGCAGTACTGTCCAAGCTGTACTCATAAAAGATTCATCAACACCGTATGCCGTATGGCCTGGCAGATTTGGGAATTCATTTATAACATCGCTGTGCTATAAAGTGATTTTAGACACTAGGTGATACATTTAACCCAGGAAGGAGAATTGCGTGACCAAAGCAGAGGAGCAGCTGAGTGGAAATCTGTGAGTCGAGGGCATTAATAGGAGATGTTCCTGTGTGCCCTGGGTCATTGCCTACATGCAAGAATGACACCAGTCAGATCATTTTAATGAAAGGCTGCTCAGCAAAGCATGGAAGCGAAAAGGCATAGACAGGCCATTTCTATACAGAGTCAGCCTCCTCAGCAGAAAGAGCTTTTTTTTGGGTCAAATCATTTACACTTCAGCAAATCTAGCAAAAAGCCCATCTAGCCTCTCCCAGGCTTCAGCTTAAACACAACCCTAAAATCCAATACAACACCATGTACATATCATACAGACTGGTGTGTAAATCAGATCATTGGTCTGACAGTGCAGGCTTTCCAAATAATTTACAAGGGAATCCATCAGGCATTATTTCTCTCATCACATAAAAAACTGACTCCAGCGCTCCTGCCAAGAAGCAAGCTAACTACAGAGAAGAGAAAGAACATCAGTCATGCTTCCCAAAGGTGCAATGATCAGTTGATGACGTTGAATCAGTCGCACTCCCGGCCTGGTTCAGGATCGATCCGGTATGGCATTTTCATTACAGTGTAAATTTTATAAGAAGTCATTTTCCGTGCACAATCCTCCTCATCAGCAGTGTGCCTCTGTCATGTTGTGGGCATAAACTGGGGAAAACTGTTTTCTGTCAGCAGATTCACAACACAGTTCTGACAAAATAAGTGGCTCAGGTAGTATACTTCGTTGTTTTTAGGGTACAACTGGCCATGAGCCAAACAAGTGTCAGTTTTCTTCCCCATTCCTATTGACTTGAATCATGACCTAAAACTGCATAGTTTATTTACAAATCCATTTAATCAAGAACTTAACTAGCATCCAATGGCTCTTATGGTAAATCTCTTAGATTGAGGATTGTGGTTGTTGTGGAAATCCATTGGGACTGTAAATGACTAATAACAGAATCATAACTGTAATTATCTTACTAAAAAGTCAAACCTTTACCACACCCTCCTGAATCATTACGTTACGAGTCATGCTTGTTTATTTCATCTATTCCGATCCTAGTCATGACTGTCTGATGAAATACACGGCAAAATTGCTCACGTTACCATGTGAAAACAGACACAGAAACTGAGCCCACCCTCTGCAGGCTTCTGGCCACAACTTGGACAAAACATTACAGGTGCAATGACAAGTTGTGTCCTATGTCCAAGTGCAAGATCTGTGTTGTGTCCCAATCAACACATTCATTCTCAGACATTCATGAACACTATCTGGCCAAACGTTTGTGGAAACCTGATCATAACACTCATACGTGCTTGTTGAACCTCCCATTCCAGAGTTAGTCCTGCTTTGCTGTTATAATATCCTCCACTCTTCTGGGAAGGATTTCCACTAGATTTTGGAACATGGCTGTGTGGATTTGTGCACATTCAGCCACAAGAGCATTAGTGAAGTCAGGCACTGATGTCGGTCAAGGAAGTCTGGGGTGCAGTCAGGGTTCCAGTTCATCCCAAAGCTGTTCAGTGGGGTTGAGGTCAGGGTTCTGTGCCGGACGCTTGAGTTCTTCCACTCAAACCTTGGCAAACCATGTCTTGTGCACAGTGGCAGTGTCATGTTGGAACATATTTGGGCTCCTTAGTTCCACTGAAGGGAAAATGTAATGCTTTAGACGTATGCAAAGACGTCCTATACAATTGTGTGTTTCCAATTTTGTGGCAACAGTTTGGAGAAGAATTTTTTTTTTATCTGATCCAGTACCAATCCAGTACCAGCCTTGATACTGATTATGCAATGATACCAATTTTTTCAGACCAAGTAGAAATACCTTCCTTTTAGTACTCACTGATACCGCTACCATTTTTCATTATCAATCACCGACAACGGTTGATCATTAAGTGCAACGCAGTAAATAGGATAAGAGCTTCAGTCCTTTTTTATTTTCAGTTATTTTCACACTCCTTGCTAGAGTTTGCTGCACTGTTGGTTGTTGCAAAGCGTTGCTGGTGTAGGTGCAGATTTCGTCATATTCACCCTTATGTCTGTTTTTAGATGTTTGATTAGATTGCTCACGTTGTAAGAACCTATTTTCGTACCTCCTCTTCATATTTTTGCAGAGCACAGCTTGCACTCCGCTATGCTTTGGTTTACCTCATTGATTTTGTAGTGCTTTCAGACTACTGACATGATGTGGACTCCTCCTTCTTCTTCTGTTAGCCTTCTTCTTTTTCTTCTTCTTCTTGTCTTTTGCTTGCAGCTTACATCCTTAACACTGTATTACTGTCTCCTTTCATTATTATTTCATGTGGTCTCTTTTGCTCCTTAATACTGATACTCATTATCGAATCGGAGCATCCATAGTCCAATTAACAGCATATATCAGAATACAAGGAACAAACCTGTCAAATTTGCTCTGATACTATTGACCATGACCACATACTGACAGATAAGCTTTAAAGCAACGACTGACTCCTCACTCACACACACACACACACACACACACACACACACACACACACACAGAATCATTAGTCAACTAAAATGTTGCTGATGTAACATTTCAGTAATGATCTAGTGTCAAGCACATGAAATATAATTAGAAATAAGACATTTCATGCTCATGTTTTTAGATCATGTACTAAATTAGTGGTGCTCTTTTGCCACCCAGGCCTTACCAGCAGTCTCAATGGAGCTGTTTTTATGAATGAATGAATGAATGAATGAATGAATGAATGAATGATGCAGGGGTCTGAGTGTCTCTACACTAGCTGGACACATACTAAGTGAGTAAAACATGTTTGTTTTGCTGAGTTAAAGCATCATTTGTTTCCAGTGGTTATAATAATACAATAATAATAATAATAATAATACAGATAGCTACAATAGCTACATTGCAGATGTCCATCCATGATACTGTTAGAACCAAAAGAAACCTCAGAGCCCTGAGGCAGGGTTTAAAGCCTGAGTGAATGGACAGAGATGATGATGATGCTCACTGCAGAACCTGAGCACCAGAAAAAAACACGAGCTTCATTATTCACTCACCTTTTTATGTCTTCCCTTGAAGACGACCGCGAAGGCTCCGTGTCCTATCAGGTCTTTTCGGCTGTACTCGAAATCTCCAACCGTCTCCATTTGGGTCCACAGGGTGCAATAATACAGAGCAACGGACGAGTCGAGGAGGGCTGAGGGGGATTTTAAGCACTAGCTAATAAGCAAAAGCACAGGGCTGAACCTAAACACTGGCTGTCTTTCCATAACCAAAAGACAACAACATACAATATATAACCTTAAAGCATTTAGCTGTATCGCTATACAGCCAGCTAACTGGCTAATCTTATATGAAATATCTCCTTGACAGCACTAGCTGAGACCTTCCTTTGTGTTATGTTTCAGCTAGCAGGCGTTAGCTAAAGCGCACACTGCAGTAACGATAAATAGATGGAGATCTGAAGGAGCTAGTTGTTAGCTAGTTCTCCTGGCTCGCCTCAGCTGTCATTTTTTGTGTGTGTGACCCAGTTAGCACTAAGCTAACCACTGCTTTGTGTTTCCGTCGGAAGCAGCTGTCAAATAAGCAAAACCTACATGGTGTCAGAGGAGTTTATCTCCGGAATGAAGCGGCAGTGAGACGGAGAGCTGTGAGTCAGTGCTGGAGCTCAGGGTCAGTGTTGTGAAGCCCATAGTAGGATCATTCACACAGCGTCCAAACCAAAGGTCAAAATAACACGAACAACACAAACCATGAACGATAATGAATGTTGAATGTGATTTTTATAGCGCTCGATGGACTAAGCGAGCAAGAACAGCGGATAAATGAACGCAGAACAACAAAATGCGATGCAAATTTCATCGATTGTAGTCCGAAATCTGCACAGTTCCTGGAAATAACGGAAAAACACAACGCTAATGCTCTTCAACATCCACACACAGGTGTTTATTCAGCTCGGGGGGTTTTCTTTTTCTCTTTTTTTCAGTTTCCTCAGTCTTCCCAAGACAAGATTATTCTTTTCTATCTTTAACCAAGAGTCTTTAGTTATTCTCGACAATTAATAGATAGACTAAAGAAGACAGTATCAGTCTGTTGATGTTCCTCGGTGTCCCAGCATCACCACACTGACCGACTCTCTTCCTGTGCGCGAGACTTGACGTAACTGCAGAGCTGCCCTACATCATAATAAAGTGTTCATCCGCGAACCAGCCGATGTGCGCCTACGCGTCGCCCTCCGCCACCAACAATAGTGCTTGTGTTTA